>VDFB02000015.1:398927479-398992230 GCA_007258455.2 Sequoia sempervirens
TTCAGGTAGGGGAGTACGCTTTAAATTTAATGATAATTTCATCAGTAAATCCACCGAGATGAGTTGCAGTGAGAAAAAAGTCTGATGGGAGAGTAAAACTCCTGACATATAGAGCATGGATAATTTTTTTAAAGAGGGTGAAGAACCTATCAAATGTCAAAATGGGTTTGTTCACCAAATGCTTCTAGAGTCGTGGAACCAGATATGTCGAGTTCTCATTAAATATTTTATGCTTGAATGGTGGTTCAAGTGTTATTACCACTATCATTTCACTCTGCTGAATCACCTTTAATACAAAATATTTATGAGCTTCTCATTATTTCTTTTATCTTCGTTGGAAAATTCTATTAGAGAAGTTAGGGCCTTTCATACCCAAAAAAAAAACCCAGGAAGTCGGTCATCCCTTTGCACAAGAGCCTTATTATGTTCCTTTACCACTTTCACCTTTTGCTTTGTCCAACTAAGCCCATTAAGGTCACTCTTATGGAAAATCCCCCCCATTACTTCCTTGCTGATAAAGGTAAAACACCCCTTAGCATCCCTATTGATAAAGGTAAAAATCCACTCACTTTCATGGGGCTATCATTATAGCTTCCTAATAAGGGTAAAAAGGTCGTGGAAGGATCCATCAAATCTAAAGCCAAATTTTCTATATAGGATAGTCCCCCAACTAATAACCCTGAATTGAAAACCAAGATCTAGGAGGATGCAATGACTGGGCTTTTCCCTTTGAAAAATTTATCCCATGTTAAGTAGGAATCTAATAATGGGTTGGTAAAGAGAAAGAAGGAAGGGAAGTTGACCAAAAAGAAAGGTAAAAAGTATAAATATTTCAATGTTTATGTTGAAGGGAATTCTCAAGAGGGCTCATGCCAATTTGCTAGTATGACCTTGTTTACATTGATTGATAAGAAATACCAAAATATGGACCTGAAGCACAAGGGGAAGGCCAAGAAACAAGAAATTGAAGGCACAAATATTAGAAGATCAACTAGATTGGTTGTGGTTTGGTAGCCTAATATGAAAGATATATAAATATCTACTGACTACCAACAGGAGGATATTTTTGTAGATGATTAAAAAACTGTTGGTAACTCTCCTAAGCCCTCTCCCCTATGGTTTGAAGGCAACATTTTGTTTAATGAGTTGAATGCAAATGATTCAAATTTGGAGACTAAGAGATTTCCTATGGCCCCCTATTTGGAGAATAAGGATTCCCCTAAAGCTACCTCTCAGGGTTCGCTACTTTGCGACTAAGGATTCTCCAATGCCCCTGCCACAAAACAATAAATTGTGAGATTTGTTTGCAAACTATGTTGGAGGTGGAGAAGTTGAAGACCAAATTGGATGAGATGGAAGAAATAATGAAGGTTATGATGAAGTTTAGTACCAAATTTATGCATAGGTCTACCACCACCCTCTCAGTCATGTAGAGTTTGGAGCTGAAGAAACATGGGAAAGATGTCGATAATTTGGATAAGCAGAGGATATGTATAAATACCTCGTTAAGGATTGGGGATCTCTTGAACCTTAAGTTATTTTCTTCTTTCTTTTTGTTTTTATTTATGATTAAGTTGAACTCTTATACTTGTTTATATTTTGTTAATGTGTTGGTTCTAGCCTTTCTTGGGTCGGTTTTTCTTTTCCCTTAGGGCTCCTTTTGTATAGGGTTCAAGACCCTTTGTTCCTACTTGTCATAATAAAAAACTAAAGGATTTGAAGACATCACCAAGAAAAAGGTTGTTGTTTCTAATGATCAGGTATTATATTTTACTATGAATGCTCATGCAATAATTGTGTCATTGCCAACTCTTTTACCTAAATAGTAGCTCATTGGCATGGCTATTGCATTGAGCTAAGAGATTTTCTTGGGATCCTCAAGCATAGAGAAAGTACCTTATTATATATAAACACCCAAACCATATTTTATGAACCTAATAATTCTCAAAATGACTCCAAAGACAAAGATGTTGAATCTAATATCAAAGAAACTCCAGTTGTTTACCTTATCATTGTATCAATTGGTGAGTAGCCAAATAGTTGTAGATCTATTTTACACCCTTTTGTTGATAAAATAATGGTTAGTCAATAATTCTATGTTGGATTTAGGCTTTACAACTACATGGTGCACATTTTTCAAAGTCAAGATGCCTTTCAAATTAAAGAATGGAAGAGATACCTTCCAAAGGGCAACCAATGTTGTCTTTTCTAGATTGATGAATGAGATAATGGTGGTCTACCAAGATGACTTAATTTGATACTCCAAGGATAGAAAACATAATTGTAAACACTTGGAATTAGTCTTCCAAATATGCTTGGAGTATGAGATCTCCTTAAATCCTAAAAAAAAATATTTGGCATGGAAGAAGGAAAGCTCTTTGGACATATAGTATTCAAGGAATGGGTGAGGATTGATTATGAAAGAGTTAGAGTAGACGACCTTAAATAGTCAAATAAATCAATTGATTATTTAGTCAAATCAACTTTGTTAGGAGGTTTATTCCTAATTTTACTGAGAAGACAAAGTCCATCTCCAAAGTGTGCAAGCAAGGGCATTCAACTAGTTGGGACAAGGAATTTACCAATTTCTTCATGAAAATAAAATATGCACTCAACAAGGAACTAGTGTTAGTGAGTCTTGACTACTCAAAGCCTTTCTAATTGTTTTTCTTTGGTTCCTTTTATACCATTGTAGTTGCTCCACTTTAAAATAATGTTGATGGATATGAGAAACCAATTATTTCTTTAGAAAATCACTATGAGATGTTGAATTGTATTATTGCAACATGGAAAACCACACCTATGTTCTTTTCAAGGTGGTTAAAAATTCATATTGTATCTCATAGGATCCAACATCATTTCCTACATACATCATACTATTGTAATGGATATCTTTTACAACAAGATGATTTAGATAAAAGGTGTAGATGGATCAATAAGATCTAGGATTATGATATGGAAGTGAAGAATACAAAGGCATAAAGAGGTAAAGGCCTAGCCAAGTTGATGGATGATACTAATTTGGATGTAACTGAAGTGCATTGAATGAGCTAAAATTTAGTACTTCCTTTTCAATTGAAGAATTTTTGGTACAAGGAGATTATTTTCTATTTGGAAAATATATTTCCCCCTAGGATTGTGTGATAAATAGAAAAAAAAAATTAAGTTTGTGGCCAAAAGGTATGCATTTCTCCAAGACCGTTGATGTGGAGAAACCTTAATTTTTTTGTCCTTCAATATTTATATGGGGAGTAGTCAATAAAATGCATTAAGAGATGTTGCTAAGGATTTTGTAGGGGAAATTTCATGTTAAGGGCTACTTTTCATAAGATTATGGGGGTAGGATATTGGTTGCCTACATTATTCAAGAATGTTGCCAATTTTGTCAAAAGATGTGATGCTTTCCAAAGGGTTTTAGGAAAAAATAAATTTGTAGGAGCAATCCATCATGCACCCGCATCAGTTGAGGCTCTATTTCAACGAGTTGTTATTTTATAGTGGATATTGTTGAAAAATAAAGTAACATATATAGATGGATTTTTGTTGCTATTGACTACTTCACTAAATGGGTGGAGGAAATCCCCACTCAAAATTCTACATCTAAGGTGGTGATTGACTTCATGCTAAATAATATTATATCGCACAATTCAATGTTCCTACAAGGATACTTTGAGACAATGCAGTTTGTTTCAAATCCCATGACCTTATTGATATGTGCTCTCAATATGGGATAAATGTAACATATCATCCTCTTATCATCTATAGGTAAATGGCCAATTTGAATATAGTAACAAGAGAATCATGACTATCATCAAGAAAGTACTAGATTCAAATGAGAAATGATAGGATGATAAGTTGAATTTTGTTGTTTGGGTAGATAGGATAACTTATAAGAATGATATTAGTAAGAAATCCTTTGAATTGGTTTATTGCATAGAGGCTAAGATGTCAATTAGTCTTGAATTTATCGTATACAAATTGTTGTGACAAATTGAAGGGGAAGAAGATGATTTAATTTCCTTAAGGGTACATGAATTGACTAAAATTAAAGAATCAAGAAAGGTTTCCTATTAAATAAACCTACTAAAACAAAAAAAATTGATAAGAAGGCTCTTCAAAGACGTTTTCAAGTTGGGGGAATCATCCTCATATGGAACCTCAAGTTTGAAGATAAATACAAACCTTGAAAATTTGAAGTCTTATGCTTTGGAACCTAGCAAGTTGCAAATATGTGTGGTCAAGGAAATTTCTACCTCAAGGGTCTTTATGGAGAATTCATGGAGATTTTAGTTCATGTTTAGTATCTCAACCAATATTTATCTTGATAAAGAGGCTCTCTTTGGGTCTATGTACATAGTTGTCTTTCTTTTCCTTATTTGTGTGACATCTTATTTTTTTGTTCTTCTTTGTTGGTTTTACCTTTCCACTTAGGTCTACATCATCAAGTTGGCTAGATTCGCATTATGTCTACAAGAGACACATGTACCCAACTAGAGACTTATTTGGTGCCCAAACTTACTAATGTTGGGATTTTCTTGGATCCATGGCCTTTTGTGCATCTTGCCTTGTGTACCCATAAGTTATAATTGATCTAAGAAAATTCCAAATGGGATCCCTTGGTCAAAATAACCAAAGTTTTGTTCTTCCTCATCCCTTAAGTTTATATCATGTGTTAGAAGTTGTAATAATCTAAAAAATCTGAAGTTTTAGAAGTGTTTTGATTATTTCCCCCTACTTTCACAGTGTTATAGACTTTGGGTGTTGAACTAGATATTTTATGTCTATCCCATGTCCACTTCCCATGTCTATTCTCACATAGAAGTATCACAAATTATTTTCACTTTATTCCTTCCATTTCCCTCCCTATTTATCATTTTCAAGATCTTGATGTGGATCCAAACAATCATTTCTCATCATGTCCTCCTGTCCACTTCCACAAAGTTTATTTGCATCCCATCCTATCCTTCCTTTTAGAATTTTTAAGTGGATCTAAATATTCTCTTCCTCTACTTTATCCTTTTCCCCCATTTAGTTTCACAATTTTTTTCCTAATCTTCTCCTACCTTCCTTGTAGACCTTTGAAGTGGATATAACTATTCTCCTCCTCTATTTCATTTGAATTTCCCCCATTCACTTGCACAAGTTTTTCTCACACCATCTCTAGTTTCCCTTGTGGAACTAATACCCACCTTTTGGCATCCATAACCTTTGGTATACCTCTTTTTTTTTTTAATTTCTCCCTGAAGCCTTCCTTGCAAATTTCCCTTGGACACCCAAACTTCAACTCTAATATCCAGTTCCTACATCTACTTCTATATTGGAATCCTAAAAAATTTTGCATTATGCTTCCATTTCTCTTTTTAATTATATTGTAGAGTTTCATTGGAATTTAGGGTCTTTGCTCCCCCCACATAGTTTTGACATCAATCTTGGTCCAAAATTTCACATCTCTAATTCTCATATTTTCCTCCACCTCTAACTTCTACAATTATTCTAAGTTTATTACTCCACTCCCAAAATTCTCTTAAGACACCATTAATGACCAAATATAACCTTTTAAATGTTCGAATATGAAGTCAATTTTATTATTATTCCAAAAGTGATGAATAGTCGACATTGATATTCAAGTATGTGCTTGACGTGATCGAAGGGTGAAATCTTCTACCGAAGGTTGAAATGACGAGGGGTCTCGGGGGGTTGTCATAGCCCCCTTGTATTCTGAATGGCGTTCATGCCAAAGGCATTTTTGACAAAGGAAATATTTTTTCGGGACTCCCTATTTTTGGTAGTTTTGATAAAAGTTTGGCATGTAGTTGCATGAGTCACTTTTATTTTTGGAAAGTTGTTCAACATGGACTTTACAACTCAGATTGCTTATACTCTATTGAGTCATTTTTTTGTAACTTTTGAAGGTTGTTGTAATTACAAATTTCTTGAGAAATAAAATACAAAAGATCTTTTCCTATGGTTTTTTTCCTAGTATAATTTTACCAAGTTCTCCACGTAAATACTATGTTAAATTTGTGCTTATTATTTTATCTGTTTATTCTACACTATAAATTTTCTTTCAGTTGGTATTAGAGAAAGGTTGTCTGTGTAGAAGTTATGTTTTTGAGAAGTAAACAATTACAGGAAGCACAATTACCATATTTTAGGTGAAAAAGTTTGATGGTTCTAATTTTTCTCTATGGAAGCTAAAGATTCAAGCTTTATTGGTGAAGGATGGATGTTCCCTAGCTCTCAAAGGGGTAGCATCAAAACCTGTATCCATGACCGAGGTAATTTGGAATGATTAAAAGGATAGCATGGTTAGAGAAACAATCCAATTATCTCTAGAAGATTCAGTACTATCCAATGTTGTAGAGGAGAAAACTGCACATGACTTATGGAATACGGTTGAAAAGTTGTATGAGATGAAGTTATTAGCAAATCAATTTTTTTATGCAAGAAATTGTATAATTTGAGAATGTGTGACAATTCATCTATCACAGATCACCTGAATGATATCAATACACTAATAAGAAAGTTGGCTTCAGTGGGGGTGAAAATTGAAGAAGAGGATAAGGCATCAATTTTTTTTTGTGTGCAGTGCCTGAAACTTGGGATCAATTGGTTATGGCTCTTAGTAACTCAACTCCAAGTGGAAAATTGGTCTTTGAAGATGTGGTGGCCACTATAATGTCTGAAGATTCAAGGCAAAAGACATCTCAAGGATCTTCTTCTAATGAAGCCTTAATTGCAAGAGGAAAAACTCAAGAAAGAGGAAGTATTGAGCATAGACAAACCAGGTCCAAATCCAAGGGGCTAAAAAGAGTAAAATATTGTAATTGTGGCAAAAATGGACAATCAAAAAGGATTGTAGGCTTCCAAAAACAAGCAAAGAAAATTCTAGCTCACAAGCATTTGAGGCAAACACATTAGAAGTTCAAACACCATTGGAATATAGAGAGGTATTAACTGCTAATATGAGAGGCTCTTTACTTCATGTTTGGATTCTTTATTTTGGTGCCTCCTTTCACATGAATCCACACAAAGACTTACTTTCTTCTTATCAATCATGTGATGGAGGTATGGTTTACATGAGAAATGACAACCCCTATGAAGCTATTGGTGAAGGTGACATAAGAATCAAGATGTTTGATCGAATGGTAAATAATATTCAACATGTCAGACATGTACCAAGATTAAAGACAAATATGTTTGCACTTGGAGTTTTTGATGATCAAGGTTATTGATTCAATGGTGAAAATAGTTGTCTCAAGGTAACAAAGGGTGTGTTGGTTGTGCTAAAGGAAGAAAAGGTAGGCAATATCTACAAGTTGGTTGGGTAAACTAGCAATGGAGAAGTTGCAGTGGTGTGTGATGTAGAAACAAACTTAGTATCAACTTGACATCAATGACTACCTAGGACATATGAGTGAATGTGGTCTCAAAGTACTACTAGATAGAAATCTTCTCCCAAGTGCCAAATGTAAATTTTTTTTTTTTGTGAACATCGTTTGTTTGGAAAACATAATAGATTGAGTTTTTCTAGAAGTACTACCAAAAGTAAGGAAGTTTTAGAATTATTTCACTCAAATACTTGGGAAGCTCCTATAACACCTATTAGGGGTTCATCATATTTTGTTTCATTATAGATGATTATTCTTGAAAGGTGTGGATTTATCTTCTCAAGAAGAAGTTTGAAGTGTTTTATTATTTTAAGAAGTTTAAAGCTCTGGAAGAGAATCAAAAGGGTAAGACTATAAAATGTTTGAGAACATATAGCAAAGGATAATTTTTTCAGGAGAGTTTAACTAGTGTTGTAGTGAGTATGGCATTGCAAGGCAATTGATGGTTTCTAGGAAACCACAACAAAATGGTGTTGTTGAACACATGAACTGCACAATTATGGAGCGAGCCAAATGTATACTAAGCATTGATGGTTTAGAGAAAATTTTTGGGTTGAGGTTGTTTCTACAACATGTTTCTTGATCAATAAATCACCCACTATAACTCTTGATAATAAGATCCCTAAAGAAGTATGGATAGGTAAGCCCATTGATTATTCCTTTCTTCATGCATTTGGTTTTGATGCTTATGCTGATATTCCTAAAGAGAATAGAAATAAGGTGGGTGTGAAGTCCACAAAATATATTTTTCTTGGCAATGTAGAAGGTACAAAGGGGTACAGATTGTGGTATAATGTTTCCCACAAGGTGATAGTTAGTCGATATGATTATTTAATGAAAAATCAATGCAAAGTGGTAAAGAACAAAAAAGTACAAAAGTTATTCCAGCTGAGGTGGAAAGTTATGGTGATAATCTATGGGTACTAGATGAAAATTAGTAAGATGGGAAACAACCAAATGAGCCACAAGGTGATACACTACCCCTTTTAAGGATATCCACTAGAGTATCCAAACCACTTGAAAGGTACTCTCCTAATTGCAATTCTTCTTATGCATTACTAATTGATGTTGGTGAACCTAATTCATATAAGGAAGCTTGTGAAGATGAATGTGCAAGCAAGTGGAGAGTTTCCATGGAAAAGGAGATGGAAGCTCTTCATAAGAATAAGACATGGGAGCTTTTTCCATTGCCTAAGGGGTAAAAATCTATTGGGAAAAAGTGGGTATTCAAAATGAAAAGGGACATAAACAATAATTTGGTGAGGTATAAAGCTCGATTGGTGGCCAAGGGGTATGCACAAAATTTTGGTATTGATTTCGATGAATTTTTTTTACTTGTTGTACAGTTAAGTACTATTAGAGTTATTTTAGCTCTTGTAGCTATTCTTGATTTGGAGTTAGAATAGTTAGATGTAAAAACAACCTTCTTGTATGGCGATCTCTCAAAAGAGATTTATATGCAACAACCAAAAGGTCTTGAAGAAAGATACAAGGAGAATCTTGTTTGTTGGTTGAGAAAATCATTGTATGGTTTGAAATAAGTGCCAAGGCATTGGTACAAGTAGTTTGATTCCTTCATGACGAGCTTGGGTTTTAGAAAAAGTGAGAATAATCATTGTGCCTATTTTCAAAGGTATGATGATGATATTTTTATTATTTTGCTTATGTATGTTGATGATATGTTGGTAATAGGTCCCAACATATATAAAATCATTCATTTGAAAGCTTAACTTGCTAGGGAATTTGAGATGGACTTAGGTAGATAAAATCATATTCTTGTTATGAGGATACACAAAGACAAAAATAATAGGAAAATATGGTTGTCATAGAAACCTTATGTGGAGAAGGTTTTCCAACACTTCAATATGTAGAATGCACAACTAGCTAGTACTCCATTTCCTATTCATATTAAATTATATTCAAAACAACGCCCTAGCACAAAACTAGATAAGACACAAATGTCTCATGTACCATACTCATTAGTAGTTGGTAGTCTTATGTTTTCCATGGTGTGCACTAGACCAGAAAATGCACAAGCAATGGGAGTAGTCAATCATTACATGAAAAATCTAGGTAACTCATAATAAATTTAAAAATTTACAAAGTATGAAGCAAAGTTAAGGGTCGTACTTGGGCGGAACGCTCTCCTCTCTACACCCATGCCCTCACTACACCCAATCGATGCAAAATGCTATGTCCACATGGAATTTTTCTCTCATTTCTCTCTATGATCTCTCGAATCCTTAGGGTAAAAATGAATAGTAATTTACCCTAATTGCTATTTATAGGTCCCCCTAATTACCCCTAAAACCCTAATTTCTTCTTTTCGCTCTCATTTTCCTGTCGTAGCTCCTTTTTCCTTCGTTCTTTCATCATTCTTCATCATTTCTCACTACGATCTTGTTGATATCTTCCTTTTTCCTCTATCAAGATGTCACCTAGGGCTCTTTTTTCCTATCTGCCCTCTCGAGGGGGGCATCATCCTATCATATTCTACTTTTTCTTCTGCAACATCTTTTCCTCCATGTTGGGGCATCTCATCACCTATTTCTTCTATTGAGCTGACTATATTTTATTTTTCTTTGAAACATCATTATTTTAATGATATTTTGAATAGGGGAAAAATGTAGACACCTAAATTTGACCATTCACATTTGGTCAAATTTATCCCTATTTTATCTATCCTACCTTATTATCCACATTAATTAAATAATATTGTTATTATTTAATTAATATCGATCACCTTTCTAAAGTCTCCTAAGGTATTTAATTAAATAATTAAATACTTTATCACTTTCTTCTTTTCCTCTCTAAATTAATTTAGTCACATATCCTATGGGAATTGAATTTAATATTTAATTCCCCACTTTCTCTCACCTAGTCACATCCTCCATAATCCTAGCCTAATCCTAATCCCCTTTCTAATCTTACCATTAGGATGTAAACATTCCTAATCCTTGATTAGGAGGTGTCACATCCTCCAACATTTGCAAGTGGGATTCTAACCCCTTTCATTAATCTAATCTTCCACCTGACTCTCTTACTTGCACAATATAATCATAGGATTAATCAAACCTAATCTCTTTGCTATTTATGGCATTCCTCTTAGTCAACCCTTTATTAATTTATTTCTCCTTCTAGAGAAGCAACCCCCTATACCTTTATGGAAATTTTAATTCCATTTTATTTCTCCAATGCTCTCCAAGGAATTTTTAATTCCTTTTTCCTTCCCCATGTGGATTAAAAGGAAATTTTTAATTCCCCTTGTCCCATCCTTCCAATGATTTGGGAGGATTGGACAAGAAATCCATTTATGAGGAAAATCTTGTCCAAATCCTCATGGCACCTACCAAGTACCTCCCCCTCTCTCATGCATCCTCATGATGACAAGTGTCATCACCATGGAGGTTGAGATGCCTCAACCCTTGAACTTTTCAACTCTTCATCCTAGGCATCTCAACCCTTGAACTTTTCAACTCTCAATCCTAGCCATACACTCCCTTCTCCCATTGGTAAATGACTACAAAGTCATTTTTTATTTTCATCCATTATGCACATTCAAGCCTTCAAGCCTTCATGCAACCATAGCTAATCTTGCAATATTGTGACCAAATTTGAGCAAAAATCAAGGTGTTATGCTACTGGAATCTACATTGAGCACACATCCATCTACATCAACAGAGAAATCGTGAAAACAAGCTCAATAGTTAATTCATTTTTAACCATTTTGGTGTAGGTTTGAGTTTATTTTTCCCTTATCTTGAGTGTTTGCTTAATTTTAATATAATTTTCTTAGGTTTTTTATTTCCTGGCATTTCTAGTTTATAAAAAACCACTGCACACAAGTACAAACCTACACAAACAATTCTAAAAATAAAATAATATACCCTATTTCATGAAAAATAAATTCAATGCACAAAATTTATATACAATACCAAATGAAATAATAATTGCAATATTTAAGTCCCCCTTTCCTTCCTTCAGATTAGATTGTCCCTCATTTTCAATCTCCGCATCATTAGGCTCACCCTCTATGTCTTCATAATTAGTAGCCTCATCCTTATCCTCAGTCTCATCCTCTTCATCTTCATTTGCCTCATCAACTACCTCGTCATCATGATCATCACATTGATTATCCTCCTGAAGTGAATGAAATATATAATACAAAAATTGTTCTTTGTTACAAAATCAATATTTTGAAATCAATTTTTAAAATGTCACCATTGATAAATTGTAAGAAAAGAATGATGTGAAGTTGACATATCATTACTGAACAAGTTGTGGCCTCAATGTTCACTCTACTACTCAATTGAGGTGAATTCCTCTTTCCAACTTCTACTACCTCCTCTTTAAAAAATTCCCACTTTTCATTCAACATCATTTTAGTATTTAATGAGTGAGAATAATTGAACATGTGAATGCATCTTGAAATGACTAGATATTATTGACACATCTCTCAAATGTGATCGTACCAAAGGGAAAGGACCACTATACATGAAATAAATTATTTTGGCCCCCTCTGCAATATCTATAATAGTATGAGCCAATTTTTCTTTAGAACGATGTATGATTGCTGATTTGAAAAGAAAAATAACTTACAAGTGTTACTGATAGTTTAAGTTCCAAAATTTATTACATTTCCTATTGTAAGAAAGTAATTTTTAAATCATATGAAAAAATCAATATGCAAATTAAACTATTACTAACATATGTAATAAATTTTTAAGATGAATTTCAATTAATATGTAATTTAATGGTGATATAAAAAATTGTAGGTTGAAATACACTTTGTGTATTTCAAATTCCAACTTGAGTACACAATGTGTATCTTGAACTGTAGATGTTTGTTTGTCCATTTGCACATGTTTACATCACAATGTTTGAAGGACATCATAGAACAATCAAAAAACTTATCATGGTTGAAATATACATTGTGTATTTCATCCCTGTGTATTTAAAATTTGAGACCTACATTACACACTATGTATTTCAAAATCCAAGTTAAAATATAGGTTATGTATTTCAAATTCTAGGTTGAAATTATCGTCATGTATGTTGACATGATGATGTTTATTCTGAAAATTGCACGTGTTTAGATCACAAAATTTGAAGAAAATCTTAGAACAATCAACACAACATGCCAAGGTTAAAATAAACATAGTGTAATTCACCCTCAATTTTTTTTCATGTTTTTTGACAACAACTATTCTCCCTACAAAACAAATTATGTAATCTATCATAGTTAGATGTGACTATTCTCCACTATAAAACATCTTGTGTAATACATCATAACATATAGAATATCATAAAAAATGGAGCATAGCATCATAAGGGGGGACCTACTAAGATGGGGAACTGATGGGACACATTGATAGAATGACTCTTCCATGATGAAGACACTTCGTGAACAATGTGCTATTGTGTATAACGATAGTGTTTCTTCAATTTTGCACCATATAGTCAATGAACTATAATGAGAATTTTAGTATTCCTTTTTTCAACATATTTTATGGTTCTCTCATTCTATGATGAATTTTTTCCTTATGTTGTTGAAAGATAAAAGGTGGAGTCCACATGGAGGAGTTGTAGGTGGGGGATATTTAAAGTAAACAAATGATATTATGCTGACGAGTAAGTAATAATGCTAACCAGTTCTTATTTTTCTTGGTTTCTCAATTCTTTGGGGTTTTAAAGTAAAATTAGATAAATGAAGCCCATGTTAAAAACATGATGTATGTTTTGAAACTTTTAGATGCACAAAACAACTAAGAGGGGGGTGAATCGGTTGTATACTTTAAAACATCAAAAACCCTCATCAACATTCAAATTTGTATTAGCCCTTAAACCCTTAACAACCATTAAACCCTAAACATGCATTAGCAGAATGTAAACATGTAAAGTAGTAATGCAAACACATCCAAACATATAAGAACACCCAATTTATGTGGAAAACCCAAGAAGGGAAAAACCATAGCGAGGATTAGCTCACTAATATATGAATTACAACACTAAATACAATAAGGCTCACTACCAAGGGTTCACTGCCCAGACAAATAAAGAAAGGGTCACTATTGGTGGCTCATTGCCAAAAGACTTACTATCTAGAAGAAAGAAGAATAGAAGAAGGGATGGATTGCTACCAATTTGAACTACTAACAATGCATCTCTCATATGCCAAAGGTATAATTCCATTGAAGCACAAACAACTCATCAAATAGACTAAAATGTAGACACCTTCTACTCATTGAATTAGGAAGTCATAGGCATTAAGGCTCACACTCAGATAGTCACATTTGCATCTTTCACATCACACACTCTTCTCTACATCCACATAATAATTCTCCTTGCATTTATACCCTTCGTGACCTAAAACAATCTCAATTAGGTCAGCATTAAGGAAATGTATACACCTCAACCGCACAACATCAAATAGGTCAGCACCAAACACTTCCAAAATATAAATAAGTGAAGCCAAACCACACCACTACTTACTCTACACAAACATGCTTCTCAATACTTCCTCAAACAACAATTATCCTTCACAATTAGCACTAGCATGCTAGGTTAACCAAACCTGTACTAACACTAACAAGGGACTCCAAACACACCTCTCAAGGTCCAGAAACATCTTGTGGAACATATAGAAACACTCCAAAATATCCATACAACATCTCAAAATATTCCAAAATCATCAAAATATTTTGCACAACTACTACAACCAGCTGAAACTCAATAATACTTTCATTCTATGCAACCCGACATATTGGCACATACATCCAATAAACTAGAAAACTTTGTGGAGCATCACAACACTTGATACTACAAGGGAAGGTAGATACAAATGATATATGCACGTTCCCAGATCCACAACACCAGAACCTTTATTGTAGAGAACTCATTTCTCCCAGACACCATGTTTTACCAGATAGACATATTGTCAAACACATCTTCCACTACAATATGATCTAGAACCTGAAACTTTGGATATGAAACCTCTAAACACCTTTGATCACCACATCTAAACCGCATGAGCATATCTTCAAGAATGAAGAAATACATAGCAAAACAATGAACACCACTCTATCACAATAAACTCTCTTTTATTCATTTTTTGTCAAAAGCACTTGGAAACCAAGAGAACTAAATTCATTAGAAACATTACTAACATCTAGATGTATACATCTATATTATCTACAACATGAAACACTTTCCAAATATAACAATCTCCTCAAACATAAGTTAGGCCAACAACCTCTGCAACTAGATTGAATTAATACATCAATGAAAATACTAGCAATATTGTGTTGACATTAATACCAACAACTCCATTCTTCCAATAATTCCATTGTTGGGGGATGACATCATCAACACTAACATGTACCGACACTCTCTTCATAGAAGGGGTTGACATCAATGATAACATCTAAACATCTCACAAAAAACTCAAGCTTCCAACATCTCCAAACTTCCAACAATCTCCCCCTTTGTCATTGATGGTAACACTTGCTTTATGAAAAACCATCAACAACAAAAGCAACCAACAATGATATGGCAATAAGTAGTACTCCCCCTGACTGGGACAACTCATTTCCAACATAAAGAACACTTGCATTCTAGATCACTGTCCTCCTTTGCTCCTCAGACAATACTCTCCCATACATTGTACTAACTTTCTCCATGTTTTTAAATTCTCTCTCCCCCTATGGTCTTCACACCATATTCACTTTTGCACTATGGTTTTTCAATCACTTTAACTCTCTCCCCCTTTGAGTCATCAACTCATCCAACTCTCTTTCATGTATTGAACTCATTTGCTCCCCCCCTTTGACAACATCCAAAGGGAAACACCTGCATACACCAACAAGCAACTACATTCACTCTTCTACATAATTGATTTTTGGTGATTGACCTTTTCTTTTTAGTGAACTACATTCTTGAATGTGAGCCGGTACACTTTCAAAAACCCATTTTTAATATAGTAGAAATATAACTTGCAGAAGTTGTGAGAAATGTATACCCAATCATTAGGATCACAATATGTCAATGACTTGCATCATTTCCTCATGAGGCAAGAAATGAAACTTATTAATTTGTTATACTCATTCATCTCACAATCCATCTCAACCTAGTCACGTGTAGCCAATTACAATTCAAACTAAAGACACTTTGTGAATCAAATGCCAATTACATTCTTCATGGATAACAAGTAAACTCCACTTTTTGATGTCTTTCACCATCAATTGTGAGCTAAAGGATGGCCTAGAGAAAAAATCCCATGCTAGTCTTCTATTATCACTTATATGAAGAAATTGGTCTTAATAAAATACATAGGTGTAGAATCGAGCCAAAGTTTGAACCCTAAATTTTTAAAAGTTAAAATTTGAATTTAAACATTGTGAAACTTTTGACTAGCTATTGTGAGCTAACCAAGACCACAAATTTATTTTGATTATGTGTTATATTTTTTCTATTTAAGAAAATCTATTCACTCATTAGAAATCATGCTAGGGAATCAACAAATCATTAAAAAACAATGTCATACAATATTCATGATGCATCAATATAAACATTACCAAAGTATATAATAGTATAGATTATCTTAGACATCCTTATATGCTTTTTGTTATCTTCGATCAATGTTCCAAACTCATTGAGTTGGTTCACTTATGAGCTTGACTAATGAGAATATGGCCCTTTTGTAAGAAGTTTTTAAATAGTGTTTATAGACACCACCCCACTTCAAACACAAGTATAAAGAGATGAGGCAAAAAAATCTTTGATCAAAATTCTACAAAATCACTTTTATAAGTTGAGGTTCAATTTTATGAGTTAGATCATTTTACACTCACAAAAATTCATTTTAAAGATGCAAATCTAACTATACTAGAACATAATCAATTTACAACTTTTAGTACGTTTGTTTGAGCAAACCTTAAAATTCAAATATGATAATAAACAATTTTATTACATCTTTAACAATATACTCCACGATTTGAAACTCAAACTAAATATTATATTTAATTTATTTAAAATCTATAAATTTAATCATGCATTCATTATTCAAATCCCAACTACTGAATTTTATTTTTTTTAATTATCCATAAAAAAAATAGATTACAATTATAAAACAACTCTAAGTAATACAAATCAATTCTTGCATACAACTTCTAGAAATCCTTCCCATAACTTGTACATTCCTTAACAGGGTCTTATCTATAAAAATAAAATAAAATTACAATTATAAAGCAACTCTAAGTAATAGAGATCAATTCTTACACACTACTTCCAAAATCCTTCCCATAACTTGTACATTCCTTGGCAGGCTCTTGCTTAGTACTTACCTTCAATTGTCTTACATATGAAAGACCAAAGAAAAAAAGTCATTGGGATCCAACCTTCGAATACCCAATCACTGGTCTCTCTTTACTTGACAACTGCGTTCTCCAATTTCAGTTCGTACACCTTGGAAACCCATTTTAATATAGCAGGAGATTGAGTTCTCGAAGCCGCGAACCCTACACAGCCTGCCGTTGGGGTCACAAGATTCTAGCGACCCACTCCGATTTTTCACTAGGCACTTAATGAATGTCCTCAGATGGTTATACTTATTCTCGTCACAATCCACACTAACATTGTCCCAATACGTTTTGATACTGACTTTTATATCGACTTTTCTTTCATCTGCATGAAATTTTAATACCGCCCTCAATGGATGCTCCCCTTCACTAGAAAACTGTCCTTCACTAGAAAACTCCTCTTCACTGGTGGGGTGGACCAAATATGCAGTTTCGGAGCAGGCTTTTGCTCCTCCACCGATCACTACATTCTTAACGCCACTCACTACTGGGCCGGCTTAAAGATCACACACTAAGCTTTGACTGCTTAGGTGGATCATGTGGGGCCCATTTAATCTGTCCCTTTTCCCGTTTTCCGTTTCTGTTTAGTCAATGCTACAGTGGTGGCTCTCAACAGTCTGCGGTCAGTCGCGCAGTTAACTGTTTTTTTTAAATTTAACTCCTCCCGCCCAAATCAAAATTAGAAACACGCAAATGAGCGGGAAAAGGAAAACGTGACTTTTTACTTCCCAAAAGAGCTGCAGCGTCTATGTTGAAGGTCACTTTCCAAATGTTTTTCTGAGCAGCCACAGGGAATTATGGCCAATCTCCCTCTCGACGATCTTTGCTAAAAAATAAGAAGCCAAACAATGCATCCATTATTGGGGATGAGGGCACTGCGATCCAGTAAATGTAAAGCTGGATATCTCAATAATATGTAACACTAATTTGGATGAATGTTGAATGCCGGCTAAAGTGGCCGTGGTAGTAATATGTATGCAGCCATTTTGAAGAACCCTGCAAAGGTTTAACAGAAGATATCGTGTACTCAAGTATTCGAGTTTATCTCAATATAGTAATATTTATATACAGAATCGGGCTAGATAAAAATCCATGCCAATCGCACAAAGAAGAGCTTGTTCCTATATAATACAGACGTCAATGGTGATCTTATGGCTGCCAACAGTTGTGTTATTGGAGATTAGTAATAGTGCAGCAAGTTTCATGGTGTTATTGGAGATCAGTCCAGGCATACTGTTACTCTTCTACTGTGCCTAATAAATACTTTTTTAGCTTTATTCCATCTAATATTTTAATGGCTTGATAGCTTCCAGGTTGTTCATGATGGATCGGTTAAAATGCTTGTCCAGGGGCGGGTGCGGAATGCTTCTAAGTTGATCAGCAATGCACTTGCTTGGTCAATAGGCTCTCTACCACCGCATGATTTTGAAAATTTCTCTAACCAGGGAGGCGTTATATTGTAAAATCGTGTAATAGTTTGTCTTTTTGGCAGGAGTTGAGATATACATTGTAAAGGGTGTATTTTAATTATCTATTGCAGGCCATCATATGAAAGGTATCTGGTTACCATTGGAGCAGCTTTGTTTGCAAATGTATGATTATTGTCTTCAAGGAGTTGTTGGAAGACTCTTTAGGAGTATTTTTTTTGGAATTGATCTGACAATAGTGCGTTTTAATTGTAGGATGGAGCATGAAAATGAGTCCATGATTTCAAATTACAAAATATCTTTGAATGAACATCTAACTTCAAATGAAAAACCTTATTGGAAAGTGATGTCATTATGATATTTGAATGAAAGTGTTGTTAAAAAAATTAAATATTTCATATTCAAAATGTTTTATTGAAGGTACATTTATATGAAGAACCTTTGAATAAAGGTTTTGTCCTTTATTCAAAGGTGTCTTTGGTGTTGTCTCATTGTTGCTCATAGATTTTTCAAATAAATTATTTGTTTGAAAGCAAGGGTTGGACCATCTCTTTCCAAAAAATATAATTTTTAATATGCTTTATTTAATTATGATTTTTTTCTATTTTTTGTGAACATCTAGGTTTTTATCAAACATAAGGGTCTCTATTCAATGCACATGGAATTTAGAAAATAGTAGAAAAAATATATGTGCATTATGTTTCAATGTCTTTGTTTCAATAAACAAATTAATTTTGATATATAAAAAAAAGAAGCATTCTATATGCACTATGTATCTATCTTGTTCAATAAACAAATTAATTTCAATATATACAAAAAATGCATTATGAAATAAAATCACACTAAATTATAATTACTATTAATTAAAATAATAATAATAAAAATATTCAATAAATAATATGAAAAATGTACATGCCATGTAGATATTAGTTTTAGTGACATGCATTTAAAAAATTGTGATTTTATCTTACTTCTAATTAATGCTACGTGTTATGGAATAAATGCCACTCATTAAAAATATTATAAAGTATGGAAAATAAATTACTAAAGTACTAAAAATGTATTTAAATGCATTATAGAATCTACACAAAATCTTAAATGTTATTAGTTTACCTCATCTCCAAATTTTCAATAGGTTGCTTGCTATAGTTGACAAAAAAAATAAATTTGGTTAAAAATGTTGATTTAATGTCCCTTTTCAACCAAAAAATAAGACACAATTATAAGATCACCCTTCTAAAATTATATTGACTTTAAATTTTAACCAACAATAATTTATTTGGGTTCACAATTATTTCTTTGTGATAATTTTATTTGTCCTTATTAATAGTTCCCCTCTACTCAAAGCTTTGAACAAGGAGATATACTATCACCTATTCTCTTCATTAGCTTAGACATGCAATTTTCTCAATCACAATAAAGCTAATGGGATCCTAAGATAAATTCACATTTTTTGGTTAGATTAATGTTTGTCATGCCACCTCTAATTGATGGATAAAAAACATTCTCTTAGGAAAAACTAATGCAAGTGAGGTGACATATCCACATATATCTTGATACATATTTCCATGCTTTATGACACATATTGATGAAAAAAATAAATCAAACTTGTCTATTTTCACACTTTTATGAGAATCTTGTCACCCTTCATCTTCATTATCTTGGCTAAAGGACATGCAATTTTCTCCATCACACTAAAGCTAATGGGATCCTATGTGAAATTCATATTTTTGGGTTGGATGAGTGTTTGTCACACCTCTAATTTATATATATAAATATTTCCTTAGGATAATTTTTAATGTGAGTGAGATGACTCATATCCACACACATGCACACACACACACACACACACATATTGATACTTACTTTCATGGCTTATGCACCATGTATTAATGAAGATAAATATCAACTCATCTATTTCCACAATATTATTATAATTCAAATTTAATAATTTCCAACATCTTGCATTTCGAGAAAGATGATATTACCCTAATATATTTGTGCATCCTAATAGTATCCAACTCTTTAAAATACACCTAGACTAACATCATATGTTGGTTAACCTAATAGATGAAGTTGATTGGGGGATAAAGGGATATGACTTCTTCTTGGTCAAAATAGGACATTCTCTACTCCAAAGATTTGGTATGAGTTAACATAACCCTTAGATGTCCAAGTTTTGATTCTAAAATAGCTCACTAAATCTTGGGATTCCCCCTTTTAATTTTGTTTTGATTATTGCCAAATTGGGATTCCAAAGTTTCAATCGTGAGAAAATTAGTCAACATAGGTTTCTCTATCTCCTACTTAATAGCTCGGGTTAAGATTTTTTTTTTTTATAAATAACATTGGGTTTCATGTGAAATGATGGGAGCAATTATACTTTAATAAAATGCTAAACTATTCCAATAATAATACAAATGATCAAGGTGGGTAATCACATTATAAACTATATTTTACAATAAGAATTTTATAAATATTTTATAGTTAAGGTGCCCAATAGTTGAGTAGGATTTGGCATATAATTTTATAGTATTTTGAAATAAATTCTTCTTCATGGTTGAGGGTTGAGGGTTGAGGATTTAGCATTGAGGGTTGAGGGTTTAGGGTTGAGGGATTGATGGTTTAAGGGCTGTGAGTTTAAGGGTTGAGGGTATAGGGTTGAGGGATTAGGGTATAGGGTTGAGGGATTATGGTTGAGGGTCCAATGTATAGGGTAGAGGGTTTAATGTATAGGGTAGAGGGTTGAGGGATTACGGGTTTAAGGGTTGAGGGATTAGGGTTGAGGGTTGAGGGTATAGGGTTGAGGGTCCAATGTATAGGGTAAAGGGTTGAGAATTGAGGGTTGAGGGTTTAATGTATAGGGTATAGGGTTGAGGGATTAAGGGATTAAGGGTTGAGGGTTTAAGGGTTGAGGTTATAGGGTTGAGGATTGAGGGTATAGGGTTGAGGGATTATAGTGAAGGGTCCAATGTATAGGGTACAAGGTTGAGAATTAAGGGTTGAGGGTTTAATATTGAGGGTTGGTCACATAATAGGGAAGTGGGGGACAACTAAAAATAGAGTGAACGCCATGACCCTAAAATTTCATTATAATCATTAAACTAATTTAGTTAATCATGCATTTAAAAAATGAGATTTAATAAACTAAATTTAATGAACTTGCTAACATTTATCTGGCTATCAAGGTCAAATTCCTTATTAAGGAGGGAATCTGTCATCACCATCTAATTAGCTATAGATGTACCCTACACACCTGCATCCTAACTATGTGTGGGGTCATAACCACAAGGTGATCCAGGGTATGTGCAGGATCATCATGGAAAAAATAGGCCCTTAAATGGCAAAAAATTCAAAAAAAACAGAGTTAGGCAACTTGACGTAAAAATTTGAATAAGTTATCTATATTATTTCAAAAATATGTAAGAATAGAATCTATAGCAAATTGAATGTAGTTTCTAAACTACTAGGTTTTTTAAAATAAAATAAATCTATTTGGTGAAAATTTGAAATTTCAATGTAGTAGTACTTAAATTTTAGAAAAAAAGAAGTAGGTGTTTGTCTAACCACCCTAACCACAATAAAATGATAATATTTTTTTTATAATATTTTAGATATAAGTAGAGCACTCATATCCTGATGTGATGCATATTTTTTTGTAAATTTTTTCCAAGTAAATAATTAATTATGATTTTTTTATTACAAATTTTAAAAAATATAAAAAACTCGTATGTCTGACCACCTTAACTTGGTAAAAACTTCATGAAATTCAATTTTTATTTTTTAATCCTATAGTATGCGAAGCATAGAATGTGACACATGTTTTGGATTCAAAAAATGTGATACCATTTGAAAGCTATAGATGTTTTTCAATTAGCCTATCAATTAGGGCTTTAGTCGTAATTTGAATAGAAAATGAATAATAATTACTTATTAAATTCAAGTCAAGTTTTGTAATTTTTCATCTTTCACTTGTTTATAGGATAATTTATTTGCATAAATTTGAGTTCATCTCTCACTTGTTTATAATTTATCGGCATAAAATTGTCTAAACTCTCATCTCTTCTCCGACCAACTACTTATTTTCTTGCTAATTGAATCTACATGTGATAGCATCAATTCAAGTGATTGAGCAAGCGTGGTTCTATGTGAGGTTGAGCTTGCAGGATCTTTCAACCTTGCAATTACATCTTCAATTTATTTTTTGTTATTTTCAATTTTCCCCATTAAGTTTTCTTGAGTCCCTGGAGCATGTTGAGGAATTGTTGGATGTGTTTTGTAACATTCCCATTGTTCCACTCCAAATAATTTTCAATGTTTTAACCACAAGTGAAATTATTCACGATGCCATCACATAGCAATAATTTTTTTCTCTTTAAAACATAGATATCATGCACATTGAAATAAACACTATTCCAAACTTCCATTGCATTACATTGTGATATAACAATAATTCATCTTTCTCATTTCATTCAACTAAATGTTACAATATTTCTAAAGAAATGTTTTCATAATTTAGATACAAAAAACATTTTCCATCTTTCAAAGAAATAGATACAAGATACATACCTAGCTCATTTGAACTCCATTGACACTATAAATACATATGATCCAGGAAATCCCCTTTCAAATATTAGCTCACCTACTGAGAAGAGAATCATTACTCAAGCACTTGTCTACCATCCTTAGACTTATTATGGTCCCCTGCACATGTACCGTGCATATGGTAAGTGTCGGTGTAATTAATTATTTAATTACACTTTAGCATAAGTTTACTTAGGCATATTTTATTTCCTAGGTTAATTCTTATCCTTATCTTATTGAGTTGTCTTTTTGCTCAAGATAAGATTAGGGTTGTTTATTCTTGCTTTACTGCATCATTGCCTTTTTGAAGGCTTTTGTATTATTTGTAAAACAATTACATTCAATAATCAATTATGCTGATTTTTGCTTGCACAAACTTGCTCTGAGGGTTTACAAATTTTGTTCTGAATATCTGTTGCATGTGATAGGTGATTGCTTGCAGGTGATTCTTGGGGACTGTGAAGTTGGGTTTTCAACTTCTACATGGTATTAGAGCTCCAGACCTGTTGTTGCTTGTTCGTGATTTGAAGATATTCTCTTACAACGTCTTTTTTTGTGCAAGGGTTTCAGGTCAAGCTAATTTTTGGTAGATCTAGGGGTAGCCTAATTTTTTGTGCAATTTTGGGCCAAACGGACATCGCCATCATGATCCGAGTGTCCAAAAATCCCAGAAACGCCTTTCGTTTCGTCAATTTTGACGAAAGTTGAAAAAAAGGCAAAAAAAATTAGCCCCAAAGTCGTACAGCCCCAGGGCACACAGATCAAGGCCAAAAATTTAAAAAAAATGTCAATTCTTTTTATAAAAAACTTGTGCCGCCCGTTGTAAAGCAGGCTGCGCCACCCAGCTAGGCGGCGGCCACCACTTCGCACCACCCTTGGCGGATCCTTCAAAGTGGCACCACTCACCCGCTAGCCCTTAAGGGTTGTGCATGCAAGGTGAGTGGTCATATCTGTGACCATTGCTCCTTTCTCTAGCCTCACGCCAGGTTCAGCCCCCGCGGGCCCTAACTGCCGACCCAGAGGTCACCTGGGCAACCAGGCCCCAACGCTCCCAGCTCTAGCAATTTTTTTTTAAAGCCCCTTGTAGCCAGCGGTCATATGCAGGACTGAGGGCCAATGTTGGAGGTGCTAATTTTTTGACCTTGTTTAGTGCTGAAAGGTCCTTTTATAGGCCTTTTTTTCATTTTTTCATAACTTGGGAAAATAGAGGTATTTTTTCGCAAACGAGATATCATCGGAAATTTGGTTCGATGATCTTCTCAGTGGTGGTGGTTTGATTTTTTGATTTTTCCGTTTTGGTGCCTTTTTCGTCTGTCAAAGCTGAAGTTGTTGTTTTCACTCCGAGAGGTGTAACTTTTGCGTCCTGGCTCTGTTTTTTGAAAACAAATAGGTGTTGGAAAGTTGGTTCCAACCTCTTCTAAGATCTCAGACCTGATTTTTGCATAATTTTCTCCAGGTATCTAATTTTTTTGTCAGAACTCAGCCTTTACTTTCTGAGTTATTTTCTTGGGAAACGTGCAATTAGGGTTTTTTTTAGATCAAAGAGGAATATTTTTTTATTTGAGAGTATATACTACTATTTTTTTGTCATGGATTTACATAACATTGCACCCATTACTCCATTCAACTATTTTGGTTGGAAAAAAACAAATGGAGATTCATTTGAAACACAAAGGGTTGTATAGGGTAACCATGGGTACAAAAATTGAACCTACAGGTGCTACTGAAAAGAGAAAGTGGTTTAATAGATGTGATGAAGCTTATGGTACATTATGTCTATCTCTTTCTTCTGACCTCCTTTTTCACATTGAGTCTTGCACTACACCCAATGAGATCTGGACTACATTGAGTGATAGCCCAATATTGGCTTATTAAGGGTTATCAGACCAAATCCTTCTCTTGAGTGATACTTCCCCTCCCTTTGGGAGGCGTGAACCCATACCTGCATCCAACTTGGCACATTTGCAATGGTAGTTTAACGTTCACATGGAATCCACTTGCATCATAAAACATTAGAATATTCACATTGCAATTCATATTCTTTCATTGTACTTCATCAATATAAACATAATTACTCCTTCAAAGCAATAAACTATTAATACCTATTTCAGTATTTCATTCATTTATCGAACATATCAAAATCATGATTTACATTCATCATCCTATTTACCCATGAAGGTTAAAGTAACTTAGTAACAATAAGATGGGGTGTAACATGTTTGTTGGGGTTGTTCTTCAACAGGGATTTGGGCATGAGGGTAATCGGGAATTTGAGCAAGCGTTATGGCTTTTTTAAGTTTGAAAGATGGGTGGCAACTTTTTGGCCCCCCATCTTTCTACACCCACCTTGTAGTATAATGTATTACATTCTCATTGGTGTAATCTAATTTGCATTCATATATGATAATTATTTTGTGTACTTCTCATTGTCATGTAGTATAATTTATTACATTCTATCATAAAAATGTACTTTCATATTTGTGCACTATTTTGTCATTTATAATACACCAAGGTCATATGTTGCTAGGGGGATCATTAATTGAGTGAATTTGGGGGGTAATCTTGTGATTGTGCTTTCTTTTTTATTTTATTTTTTAAATTTCCATGGGGAATCCCAAAATCCCTCATCTAGCTCTATAATACTATTCATCATGGAAACAATTAACAGAGAATCGCTTAAGGAGTGTAGTTCATACTAAGTATATATTGGAATGTAAACAAGAACTAATATATATTATGTAAAAGAGGTGTGTCTAAATGAACATAACAAACCTCATGGCTATTTATATATGTTTATTCCTCTTTATCTCTAATTACATGTGCAAAAGTGAAATACACCTAAGGAGACTTGGGATAAACTTACTAATGTGTATGTTAAACTGATGAAATCAAGGGTTATCAAATTGATAATAAATTGATTCAAACATTGATTCAAATAGTTTTGACAATATCTAAGATTATGTCACTAATTTCAATGATCTAAAAACCCAAATCAAGGAATGTGATATTGATAAAAAGGACACACAATTGGTTCTTAATGTTATATTCAAACTTGCTATAGAAAATATGGAATTATAATTTTTGGATTTTACACCCATGTAGTTTCTATGGGAAAGACATGTAAAATTTATTCAGTTCATCAATTCTAAAAGAATCTAATTAAAAAAATGAATTAATTAATATAGGTCTCATTAAGTATTATAAATCACAAGCATTGGTGGCTATTGAGCCTATGTGATAGTTCTAATTTAATCAAGAAACCCTAAAAAGAAACAAAATTATTAAAATAAAAATAACAAGCCGTAAAAATAAACAACACAATCTAATTATGAATCCTCTCCCCCAAAAGGGAAATCATATTAAGAGAGCCCAAATGTACATATTGAAAGAAAATGGGGCATGGTGAACATCTGTGTTATTTGAAATATTTTTTATGTTGAATCACATTCTATTAAAGACCAATTTTCCTTAAACGGGTTAATCCTCTTCTTCTTTTTCTTCTTTGAAGTTAGAGAGACTCCTGAGTCAAGGTGACGACTCCTTGATTTTGGAGCTTCATATCATATGGCTTCATCATGAAGTCTATTTTCTTCATTCAAGACTTGTTCATCACCACTCACTAGATGGCTAACAACACATATTTATTTGTGGGAAAGAGTTTATTGAAATAGATGAAGGACCATTCATAATATCTTGTTTGTGCCTTCATAAAAAACTAATATCTATGTTATCTATCAAATCGCACATGATGGGTAGGTAAGAGTATTGAGTTCACACTATATTTTGTGGTTCTTAATCATTTATCTAGTAGAAATATTGGTGTATCTTGGGAGGTATATCATTAATCTTGAGTAGACCTCATTTTTTCTCCTAATGTTCCTTTGGCTAATGTTGACACTAATTTGGCATCTAGTATAGACAATTTTAAGGAGATATAGTATGTTCATTTGAATCATGGTAGTCTTTCATTAATTTATGTTTTAGATCTACATGTGCTAACATTATATCTCCTTCATCTCCTACTTCTTTAGATTTCAAGGTTACTTCATATGGGACTTCCAATGATATTGTATCTAGTAGTATCATCATCTTCTAAATAGAACTACTTGGGATGAGGACTTGATAGAGAGTGCATGTTTGTTTTGTGAACCCCTTTTTATATATTTGGAGGACACCATTGAGGATATTCAACTCCTCTTAATGTTAATTCCTATAGAGTTGCATTATTATCTTCTTTGGATATAATGAGGGAACATTAAAGTTCCTTTTTTTTTCTCAACCTATACATTTTTCATATTACCCACCCACCCCAAAATCAATCAATCAAAGGCTTGGATGAATCAATAGCCTAGATTTAATGTGTTTATTTCATTATCTCCCCAAATATGTCCTCCCACCCAATGAACTACAATCCCCCCCAACATAACTATTCCCTCCCACCTAGGGGGGTTAAAGTTCACTAGCTGGGGCAATATCTAGTTTTATTTTCAAACAAACACTATGTTAATTTTGAATTCCATCGACTAGTAATCAACTTTAAATTTATTGAATCTCTCTATTTTATTAATGTCATGTGATGCTCTTCTAATCAAACCAATTTAAGGGTCATAAATAGTATGGTTAGAATTTCGAGAACAAGATCTTTGAGTAGAATTTAGAGGAGTCATCTTCATATTTGTATCTTGTTCTACATTCATTTCCGCAAGGTTTTAGATTGTCACTTTCTTCAATTAGGCATGGGACTCTTGATTTGATTGTGACACATATTGACACTAACATTTGGAAACCTAAGAAGCTTCCAAAGAAATCATACACATTGAACATTCTTTTCTCATATTCATTTTAGGAATGGGAAGATGTCCTTCATGCATCTTTGTGTTTGTTTCTTTCCAAGGGGAGAAATGTTGTTCAATAGTTTAGGATCATCTTCAACATTCATTGTTGAGAACCAACCACTAGTGTAGGAGATTACACATTAAGGGGTGGTTGCATAGTCTTTGTTCTTCTCTCTTTTCGAGGTGGCCTTTTCATCATATGGAGTTTTATCCTTCTCACACTTTATAGAGTATCTTGTGTTTTCTCCCTTTTGGAGAGTGATTTTTTCATATGGGTTTTTATCCTTTTCTCAATTTTGGATACATTATTTTATACAAGAGTACCTCATCAATCCTTGTGGTCAAGGCTCATCTTTGAATCTTTGTATGTTTTCTCATTCTCCCTAAGTTTCACTTAAGGGGGTTATTGGTGTGAATGATCTATATTACCTAACTAATTTCCCTCTTAAGTCCTTTTCAAAAGCAAGTACTTAAGTACTTAGGGAATTTTTTTCCATGTCTCAAGTTGTAAAATTAAGACACGTTTCATAATATTATATTGTTCTATGTATCACCCTTTCTTGTATATACAAGGGTTTCTCTTTCTAATATTGGATCATTAATCACATTGTATATATTTTCATCCAAAGTTGATAGAATAAAATTATTCTCTCATGTTGGGACTCTCTTCTATTTTCATTGAATATCCTTGATCTTGGGTAGCTATCTTTATAGCTAAATATTACTTGGTATTAGAACATTATATATCTCTATCAATTACACTCTTATATATTTCTTCTTACAAATTTATCTTTAAACTCTTATATGTATTGGATGTTAAATTAGCTTTAAACTCTAATATTTAATACATATCATGATATATCAAGTATCAACAATGAAATATTTAGAAACATCTTTCAAAGAGTTCCACAATTACAAGATTTGAATTTAGTGGGCCCTTAAATCATGGGGTTTGGGATGTCAGTTAGAATATACTTGGAAATTAGGGATCTATAAGCTATCATGAAGTAGAGTTATTGGCAACCAAATAAGTTTCATTACTATCACAACCACCCAAAACCAAAATAACTAGTCAAATTATATCATTGCTATACTCATACATAGAAAAAAATAAAAGTAAAAAATCATAAAAAAATGCACTAACAATTCATAAAATTGCTATATTCACTATTCAAAAAACAAATTCGAGAGATCAAAATAAAATTATTTATCAAATGAAAGACTTGTGTGATTTTTCTAATAATCAAATTTACTATTAAATATTTTTTAAATAATAAATTAAAGCCTAATTTTTAGATTATAAGTTGAAGTTTCAATAAATAACACCAATGTTTAAAACCTTTAAGAAATACTACCCAATATTAATTGATAAAAATGTTGGAACCTTTTAACCAATACAAATTGATATTAACTCTAAATAACTGACACCAATGTTAGAACCTTTATGCAAATGCAAACCAATATTAACTATTAAGGTCAAGGTTTATTGATGTGAAACAATGTTCACATTTTTTGCTACACGTGAATTGGTTGAATTTTACCTTATCTACAGAATGCTAGAAGGCTTGGTTGAAATAATTGGATCCCACAGTTCTATTCTCAGTCCAATGGTTGGGTTATCACTTATTTAATTATATTACCAGTGACTCAAAGAAATATGAAATTCAAAAGATTTTTAATCGAAAGGAAATTTAACAATGATCTAAATTTCAATGATAATTCTTTTCTTAAAAATTATTCTATCAATGAAATCTTATAACTTAACAAATGTCCCAAATTTTTATCCCCAATATGAGCTATGAGAAGGAAGAATCATACAGACATTTGAATCCTGGAGATAGAGAAAGCTGGGATATTTATTTAAATATTATTACTTTACGATAAACTCGGATACTTAAATACACGAAGATATCTTTAGTTAAATCTTTACAGGGGTTCTTTAAAAATATGTAAAAGTTATTCTCAGACCATAAAACATGAAATCGCTGCATACATATTACTAACACGGGAAAAAATATATTTAGTTAAAACTGTTAGTCGGCGTGCCCTCATCCCCAATAGGTAGTGGATGCATTGTTTGGCTTCTTGAAAAATAAGAGACAGCTGCCAGAAAAATTAAAGAGACCGTCGAAAGGGAGATCGACCATAATTCCCTATCGCTGCTCAGAAAAACATTTGGAAAGTGACCTTCAAAACCCTGCAGCTCTTTTGGGAGGTAGTAGTCATGTTTTCCTTTTCCCGCTCATTTGTGTGTTTCTAATTTTGATTTAGGCGGGAGGAGTCAATTTTTTAAAAAATAGTAAACTGCGTGACTGACCGCAAACTGTTGAGATCCCCCACTGTAGCATTGACTAAACAGAAACGGAAAACGGGAAAATGGACAGATTAAATGGGCCCCACATGATCCACCTAAGCAGTCAAAGCTTAGTGTGTGATCTTTAAGCCCAGCCTAATCCGTCTTCTTATTCTTTAATTCATGTCAAGGGATTTCCTTTATTTCCTCACAATCTTTGCCTTCACTTCCTACCGACGATTACTATGCACAGAAAACCGTGTCTTTAGATAGGCAACGTCTGAGTTTATAATTAATCAATCTGTCGGCCACTTCTGAAAATTTTGAAGTGTTACGCGGGTTTGAAATCTCTTCCCCACCCTTCCTCACAAGTATCAACATGACATCTCCTTGCGCACGTATTCACTTGCACTTCCGAAGGATAAGCTATTTGTGGATAGGAAATTCCCTTTCAGGAAGGATAAGCTATTCGTGGATAGGAAATTTAAGGGAATGTTATTGTCTTCCATTAATATTATCTTAGTCTTTTAATTCTTTTAGATTTTCAAGTCAGAGAATAGTTAGGTTCTTTAATATCATTCAATATCATTTTGTAATGAAATACAAGAAATATTAGATATTGTCAATATATATAAATATTATTTACCCACAAACTTAAAATAATTATATCTACATTTAGAAAATACTAAAATATCCATTAGTATTTTGACAAGACATTCCAAGCCACAACTATTTAGATAACAACATACTTTTGACCAGTAACATGACAAATCAAAGCCAATAGAACTAATAAAATAAAAAATCTCAAATGAGCAACATTTTAAAAAACAACGTTGACATGGGCCCTTTAACTGTTCACCAATTCTATTGAACCCAACACATAATGATCAAATAGCATCTCAAAATAATTTGGGATCTAAATTAAGTCACCTTACCACACTATCATAAAGTTGTATATACATCTTAAACCTTTGTTGAACTAAAATCCATACCGAAAGCTCCTAAATGTCATAGGAAGAAACATAACCATCTCAACAACTTAGAGGTCATTGATGTACTATAAACTAAATCTTCTTCAAGCATGTCATTGGAGTTATCTTAATTTTGGTAAGTGGTAGAAGTAATGAGAGCTTTAAAATAATCAGCAACACTTACAACCACTTAAATCAAGATTAACAATTTCAATCATTTTCTAAATTGTGAGAGAAATCTATTATGGTCCCTCTTTTTTCCTTCTAAGAAATTAACTTTATACAAGAACACATTTTTTTATACATGCCCACAATTATTGACCATTAAGGATAAGATGAATTTCTAAATTGAGTCACAAATATATCAAGCATGAAACCTCAAAAATATAGAAAAAAGTATTAAATTCCCAAAACTATTCTACCCAACCTACATATTAAGATATACTGAAAAAAGTAAGTTAAAAGCCTTGTGGTCCCATGGAGAGTACATGCATCAATTTTATATGTAGGTCAATAATTACACTTGTATTTTGCAAACAAAATAAATAAATTAACTTATCTGAAGTTTTTGCAAACTCTTGGTACTCCACCACTAGTTGGGACTAAGATTACTCTTCCTAAACAAGCACTACTTCAATATATATATATATAATATTTTATTATTTGACATTTGCAGTTTTGAAATACAATAGATTGTATGGAGCAACATGCAACACTAATAAGAAGCAAAGACATGAACTCAAATACTGAGTATACATACCAAGGATCAAAATTTGGTTAGAATACTATTTACCAAACAAAAAAAAAATCTAACATTTGTAGCTTAAAAACCAATGAAGAATTGGATCTTAAATAAGACCATAATAAGAAAAGACCCAAAAAATGCATTTTATAACAAACCAAAAAAGAAAACTAGTATGCATCAAATCCCTCTTTAAAGAAAAAAAGATTAATTAAAAATCCCATCTTAATTCTAATTTCTAAACCCAATATGGAAGCTACTCAAGAATAGCAAAAAATCAAATAAACTTGTATGTACCTATAAAATATAGGCCAAACAAAAACTCCAAATTTGAATCCACTTAGAATAGGATTAACTGTCAGAATTATATAAAATATCAAACATAAATGTATAAAAAATAATAAAAAAGAAACTTTTGGAGACACAAGCAACTTTAGATGTTGCAAAATTCTAAATCATTACTACATTTTTTTATGTTCTTTCTATATTATTTTTGTTATGTCCTTTTCATTCCATTCAAAGCCTATCTTTTTCCCAATGTTCCTTGACTTACATTGAATACTACCAATTAGACATTACCCTATGAATTAGTGACCAACTAGATTTAAGAATGTCAAATTGCTTAATCTTGATAAGCCATGGATTGATTATGTTATGTCAATTTGACAATAAAGAATTAAGCATTTTGACATATGAACTAATGATACACTTGAGCCCAAAGAATTCCCATCTTTGAGCTCAAATCCTTGCCATGTTACCTTTGTTGTTTGTCACAAACATGTATCCTATATTATATAATGTCAATTCAAGAATGAAAAAATAAGTTTTTTTGGCATATAGACTAGTGATCTACACTTGTGCCCAAAGCATTGCCATCTTTGAGCTAAAATATTTTCCATATTACCCTTTTCATTTGTCACAAACGCATCACTTTGATCACATACATTATAATCAAGATCAACCATGTGAGAAAAATATAAAGATAACGGTTCTAACTCTGTTCAATTTGAAAGAGTATCTTTACTATAAAAGTTTGGGAAAAAGGGATTTCAATGGTTTCAAAATTTCTTCCCCTTCATATACTTATCTATATGCTACATAAATATATGAATCATTACCCAAAACTTGATGCCATCAACATCAAGCCCACTTCCTTTGGTGTAAGAGGATATTTTCCATGCCTACACTCTCTAGATTTTCCCTGAGCAATATTTTCCATCACTTATGGATCATGATTGTGATTGATTCCATATTCCTTAACATCCAACATAATTATTCATTTATTGGGAATGTGCAACATAGCAACATAGATTCATATTATGATAAAAAGAATATGTTAACTATGCTTAAATGAAGCTCATGCAACTGAGAAGGTGACATAAGACTTTCCTGATCTACACCATGATTTGAATGGCAGTATGTTCATATTGCTATCCTTTTGATTGATGTTCACCCAAACCTTCTTTTCTTTCAAAATTTGACATGATAATTTGCATGCTTTTAATTTTATTTTGGAAGTTCAAGTTAAAGCTGGTTTTAAAGTTGATCAAGCCTTAGATTTTGGATCTTAAGAGAAATTTGCAAGTTGTTATTTGTGGTTTTAGTTCAAATTCTAAGTTGGAAATACCTCAAAATTTAAGATTTAACTATATTTTACATAGATTTGACTTTAGTGTTTTGCATCTTTAGTGTTCAGATTTGAGTTGTGATTATAGGGGAAAAGGTAGATATTCAAGTACAATAATTAATAATTCTTAGTAACTTCAATCTAAAAGCACCTTAGGTCAACAATCTAAATAATTAAATAAATAAATAAAATAGTTTATTATTATTTTTTAATAAATAAGATGTTAAAAAAAATATTAATCTATCTATTTTGAAAATTTTAATTTAATTGTTTATTATCATATCTTGTTTTCAAATCGATACTCATTTTCTTAAATATTTCAATTTGAAAAAGCATAAATATTGTGAATGTACTTTAATTATAAGGAAATACAAAATTAAAGAGTAGACCTTAACAAAGACAACTACAATATCATATTTTATATAGAAGATTCAAAATAAAATATATTATTTACATACTTTTTCAAGTTCTAAACCCAATTTAATCTAAAGGATTTTAAAATTTATTATCATGAGTCAAGGGAAGTTATTCATCCATTCTCTTTGTGACAATCCTGTTCAAAATTAGGTATTTGTGATTGCCACTTTTTTACGTTGTTTAAAAAACCATAAAAGCCATTATGTGTGCAAGTAAACAAAGTATTTGAAAATCATTTTTTGAATAAATTGGGTGCTTTTAAAATAATATATATTCTTTTTAAGTTTTATTTTATGTTTTCTATTTAAATATTTGATTTCAAGTTAAAAAAACAAGTGACATATTTGACTATAAGAAAAAAATATTTAAGGGGAAATTTACAAAAATTAAAATCAGAATAAATACACATGTGGATATTAAAGAAAGAAATGTTTCCTATAATAGTGTCTCAAAAAGAACAAAATTATAACTTGGAAAGACTACAACAATAGAGTGTAGTACTTGAGACAAATGTTCATGTTGTAACCTATCATAAAAGAATTGAGAATAGTACAAAATATTTTGGGATTCTCAAACATAATTGAGAACTCCATAGGTATCTACTACGTGGATTTTTAAAAGATTAAATAGTAAAAGAAATATCAATGCAACTAGAGTAGGTTGCACATAGACCTAAAAATAAATCAATTTATTTTGAATGGAATGCCAACTTTAATTTGAACATTGTTAGATTCTAGGAGAAGTGAGAACCAAGCTAGGATCTGTTGTCAGTCATAGATCGATACAACTCCAATTGAAAAATGACTAAAGATCAAAATAATGGAATGGAGAAATTATCCTGAAAGAGAAAATAAAGACAACTACAAGAGAATTTTTAGAATACTCTCATTACTCTCATTGAACTAGTAGAGGTGAGAGTAGAGTGTTGTATATATAGAAAAATATGGGCATATACATCCAAGAGGTGCATTAACTCCAACTATCCATAATAGGTGGAGGTTTTACCTACTTGGTAAATTATAAAACATGTGGCAACACCTACTCAAATAAAGATAAATGAATGGTTATGAGAGGTGGCATGTAAATCCAAAAGAGGGTTGGTGTGAGACTCGACTATCAAAAGTGGGTGAGAGTGACACATGTAGCTAATGGATTACACTAAATGGTCTCATATTAACCAGGTCACATAACCTAAGCAAGCTTAATAATGTGTAGAAAAAAATCCCCTAATGTAAGAAAAATAAAAACCTACACTAACACCCATGTTAAAAGTGTACCTTAGGTGGGTGAAAATATGGGTCCCAAAAAAGGAATCCTGATGAGGTACCCATGTTAAAAATATCCCCCAAAAAAGAAGAATCCTCCCATAGAGTAGAGAGATAAAACACCCCCTCAAATAGAGAGAGTGAAGGACAAGGAATCCCCCCAAAGTAGACACTTGTCACACCCCCAACAAAGCTCACAAATGAAGGAAATTTCTCTCAATGAAGGTTTTAGTGAATATCTATGTGATTTTCCATGATGTAGGATAGAACTTAAGATCAATGATGTTTTCCTAAATCAACTTCTAAATGTAGTGCATATTAATCTCAATTTGTCTTGTTCGCTGATGATGAACTGGATTCATTAAGATTTGTATCAAACTTTGATTATCACAAAAGATGATTGTAAGATTTTTGAATGGAATGTTGAACTTAGTGAGAATATTCTAAAGCCAAATAGCCTTAGTGGCAGAATCAACCACCCCTTGATACTCAACCTTTATAGATGAAAGAGAAATTGCAAACTATTTCTTACTCAACCAACAAATTGGGTTGGAACCAAGTGAGAAGCAATACCTTGAAGTAAACTTGTGATCCTGAGAATCATTTTCCCACTTTCAATATGTGTGTCCCACCAAGCCAATATCCACACCCACTCAATATTGAATCCCATAACTATGAGTACCTTGAATGTAGTGGATAATTTTCAAGTAGCTACTTTTCAATTGTAACTCATGTGGCTCCTACTTTAATTGAGTGACCATGCCCATAGGATATGAAATGGTTGGCCTCATACATGAGTCAAGTAAATGAGAATCCCAATAAGTTTTTGGTATAAAGTGTCATCAACCAAAGGTGAAGACCACTTAGCCTCAAGTTTGACACTTGGTAGAAATGGAGTCAGTGCATGCTTGCAATCAACAATGTGAAATATGGATAACATATCATGAGAATGCTTGATTTGTTAAAGGAAGATACTTGATGATGACTAAATGATCTCAATCCCCAATAAGTAATGCAAATGGCCCAATCTGACATCATAAATCTATCATGCAAGAAATTTCCACTACCTCGATGTTGGATGAGTGTCTCCTTGTGATCAACAAGTCAACAACATAGAAAACTAGAAATGTGATTTTCATCTTACAAAAAAATGTATACATTTAAATCAAAATGGAATTGAGTGAATCCAACTATCAGAAGGAGGGAGTCTAATTTGGCATACCAAGCTTGAGGGGCTTGTTTGAGGCCATAGAGAGACTTTTGAAGACAACAAACTAGTGAAGGATCATGTATGAACCCTTATGAACCATTATGGATTTTATTGGTTGCTCCATGTAGATTTCCTCTTGAAGGTCACTGTGAAGAAAGACACTCTTCACATCCATTTGATGAAATTCCTAAAATTAAATTGCAACTATAGCAAGGGGCGGGTGTATGGAGATGGGTAGCCAATTTGTGGCCACTTTTTTTTTTTTTTTTGAAAATTCATAATGTGAGCGCGTTATAACGCGCTCACGTTATGGCTTGGTGTGTCGAGCCTGAGGCTCGGCCACAACGAGCCTATAATGGGAGTGCGTTATAATGCGCTCATGTTATGACATGTTAAAAGAAAAAAAAAGTGAAATTCTTTCATTCTTCATTTCAACTGTGTATTTTGTTGTGCCCGCGGCCAAAACCTCCATTTTTCACGCTCACATTCTAGGATGAGGTATTGTGCAAAAATCTTCACCAACGGTTGCTATTTCTTCGCAAGGATGGCACCACAAGGAGGAGAAGGTGTGAGAGGTAAGGATTGTTTGCTTTTCGTTTTGAACTTTTTAGTTTTAGGTTGAATTTGTTAGTTTTAGGTTGTATTTGATATTTTTTTTTTGAATTTGTAGGAGATGCAAATCAACCTGCAAACCCTCAAAATCCTCAACAAGAAGAGCAACCAAATCCTCAAGAACAAAATCCTCAACAAGAAAATCAACCTCAACAACAACCTCCTCCACCAATCACTCAACACCCTCCTGGCACTCAACAAAATTTAATTTGTGAAATTGAGAACAACAAAAAAAAAATTAAGGATTTAATTAGTACGTTGAGTGATCCAAATGGTTCAACTACAGAAAGAATGGCCCTAGCAAGTTCATTGAAAGATATGTTAAAAAATGTAGATTCAATTAGCAAACAAATAACTAGATGGCAAGATAAGAGGCAAGAAGCTAGGGATTATTATGCGGATAAACTATCATATAAAGATGTAAAGGATTTAAAAATTACAAAAGGTGATTTGTGCTCATTATTCACTGACCCATGCATAAGTCAAAATCTTACTCTCAATGCGAAGAGGTTTCCTATTCATTGGTGCCACCACCAACAGATTAGGAACTATTTTAAGGATAGGTGGCACATGGTCTTTGATTACCCACCGTGCAACAATTGTGAAGTCTCGTAGTATTTTCTTAGGAAACTATATAGTGAGTTCATATTGAACAAAATCCCAAATTATTTTGATATGAGGGACTTCTAGGGGAGAGGTGGGGGTTCGGCTCAGGATAGACCCGGTGCACAGCTGGATCCTACATGGCAAGGGAGACGAGCTCTCGCTAGGCCACCTCATGAGCACGTTGTTATGCCTTCTGTCGTGAAGGCGAGTGCCGACGTAGAGACATTACAGGTGATCAACACTTTGACCTAGAGTGTCATCCATCATACTAGCCCTATTCTACAATGCCATCTAGGGGAGTCTTCGAGTGGTGGCCTTCAAACCCATGTGTGTGAATCTTGAGGGGCAACTTGTTCATATGACCCCATTGACACTTAGGAGGCTACTACGCAGGATCTATATGTAACTATGAGATGGAGAGGGCAACTGACATTTTACATGAGGCGTATGACATTGATAGTCAGGTAAAAGTTAGTATGTTCATTGAATTTAATATATTAAATTTCAATTTTGAAATGCAAGATTAAATAATTTAGTTTTATGATTTTAATAAAAATTTAGGGTCACAGTGTTGAGACTGGATACACCAGCCCTACACCTACTTATTTCTGCAGTACACCTATCGGTGGGGTATGTAACTGTAGACACCTAAAAATGGTCTGGAGAATCTAATTAATTAAATAGGACTTATTTGATTAATTAATCTTAAATTCATCTACTTAGTAAATAAATAGAAATATTTATTTATATTAAGTTCATTATATATTCTTCTATTTTATCATATTATTTCTCTCTAAATTAAATAAACAAAATTAAAAACTTTGTTTTATTTAATTATTATCATTTTTATCATATTATTTCTCTCTAAATTAAATAAAAAAAATTAAAAACTTTGTTTTATTTAATTATTATCATTATTATTTCTTCTATACTTTATCCATTAATTCTATCTTAAATTAAATACACAGCTTCAATAATTTGTGTTATTTAATTACCTTATCACGTTTCTTCTTAATTAAATAAAGATATCCTAGAATCTTTAATTTAATTATTATATTCCTTTTATTTTAATTTAACAAACAACTTCTATAGTTTGTTTTATTAAATTATTTATTCCTCTTTTGCTAAATTTAAATAAACCAAAAATATTTAAATAAATGCAAAAATCATTTACCTCTATTCACTCACCAATAAAATTAGATTTTTCAAATCTAATTAATTCAACTGTCATTCACGGGAAGAGCTTCGGGGACAAACCTACAGGAAATCCTCTCGATCCTCTTTCCTCTCATCTTGCCTGGTGTTTTCATGGGGAGGAACAATCCTTCATGATCAGCTCCACCTTCTCATTTCATACCATTCAATTCTCCAGATTGAATCTCAACCTCTGTTGTATTATCCCTTCACAAATGAGTGTCGTGAAATCTATAAATACAGGCTTCTGGCTACAGGAAAAGGATCCTAACTTGTGCAATCTTACTCTGTAGGTTTTCCAAGCATTCAAGCATTCAAACAATCAAGCAAATAGAAGCATTCATCCAGCATTCATCAAGCATTCATCAAGCATTTTAATTCATCAATCATGGCTGTTTACAGTAGTTTCTTTCTCATAAGTTTTGTTGTAGAATCATCTTAGTTGCATTTAGGAATCATAATAGTTTAATTCTCATTCTCTAAGTGTCATTTTAGCAATCAATTAGCTTCTAAAATTTGAGAGCAAGTTGATTAAAGAAATCTTTAGAGTTAGAGAGCAATAGGACAGATTTCTGAAGATTCTTAGTTTAAATTAGCTTAAATTTCTTGAATCTTAGATATAATGTCTTATTTAGAAGTGTAGATGCATGCTTAGATTGTTTTCCTCATTCTTACACTTCCATTTTGGCGCCCACCATGGGGCCTAACCCCATATTCTGCAAAATTTTTGTGAAAAGTGTCTTACAGGTATCGGCGTGTTTGTTTTCGCGGAACCGTGGTTTTTTATAGCGCGCTGGCTGGATTCTGTAGCGCTTCGAAGGAAAATTATAGCGCGTCGATCGTCTGTTTTAGCGCGCTACTCAAATGTTTTAGCGCGCTGCGCAACTGTTTTAGCGTGCCGTCTACCTGTTTTAGCACCTCAGCTCTTTGTTCTTTAAAAATCTTTTATCTGGATTCGACGCATCCGCGGCCAGATTTTTGTTCTTTAGTCTCTTTTTGGTTAAAATTTATCAATCCTAGGACAGAAAATGGGTTAAAATTTATCAATCCTAGGATAGCAAATGGATAAAAATTGATCAATCCTAGGATAGAAACTTCATCATTTCTTGTGGGATTAAAATTGAACATCATGCTTTTTATGGAGCAATATCTCCATATAGATTAGCTAATTTGTCTTTTGGGCTTTAAAAAGTGAACAAAATTCTTTGCTGTGATTGGGTGATAGGTTTATGCTCTCCCCTTGACTGGGTGCATCAGAATACCAGACTCACTTTTACTTTGCGCAATTTTTCAAGCTTTCATTAAAACCTTTAGATAGGCCTGCCGTAGTGGGAAAAAGTACTCACCCTACGGGAACGACCTGAGTGGGGACAACCAAAAGCCATGGCATTCCAACCCACTTTAAAATTTATATGAATTTGGGGAAACCCTCTTTCAACGGAAGTGTGCAGGATAACCATCCCCAAAATATTTGTTCTAAAGATTGGGAGGTCTCTCGAGGGAGTTTATCCATTTGCCGCTCTGAACGGAAACCCTATCTAAGAACCTAGAAATAGAAGCACGCTTGTCAGTTCCCGAACATTGTAATACTCGGCGGTGCAGGGGCGGGGAAGAATCTACCCTCAAGCACTCACCATATAATTGCCAAGGACTGTTTGCTCAGGGGATCCGGTATCCACTTCCGTCACTCTGAGTACGCACCTAGAAAAGACAAAAACACGGGCACCCTCTAGGGGTGACATGGCTGTGTGAGTCGATGCAATTCCAAGCTGTGGGCCATTCGAGTATATAATGATGACCTTTTGTCTCTAGGAGTGAGTCTGTTTGAATTATCTTATTTTGTTATCAAACCAGTGAAAATCAAGAAGAATCATGTTTGGTTCTTAGAAAATACACTATCTGTTTAGATTCTAGGATTTTGAATCAACTATTCTATTCTTGCTTGTTGTGTTTTCCTTCATTAAATTTAGATAAGATCATCACAAAAATCTTCAAATCAAACACTTGTGAAATTATCATGATTCGAGATTGGGTATCCACCAAATTTGTCAAGAAGTCTCTTATCAAACGAATCAGAAAGTCAAAGAAAACACTTACATACAAACAACTCTTGAGAAAGCAACGATTTTTATATCAAAGCAGAAAAGTTCTACTCCAACATAGGACCTTTATTCATAGATATCACGATTTCTCTAGAGGTTATACGGACGACTATGTTGTAGCTCCCTTAGATTCACAAGCATTTTATCAAAGAAGGGCTCTTAGACAACACCACAATCACAGTCAACAAATTCGTCCAGAATACATCCCACAACCTGCCATACAATATGATACAAGACCAAGTGAATTTCATAGAGTAAGATAGTTTCTTGTAGCACCCCAAAAACATTCTGTAGCACATCAGAACTCTGTTTTAGCATGTCGTCTCTTTGTTTTAGCGCGTCACGTCTCTATTTTAGCGCGCCACGGCTCTGTTTTAGCGAGTCGTGTCTCTATTTTAGCATGTCACGGCTCTATTTTAGCGCATCATCTCTCTGTTTTAGCGCGTCACGGCTCTGTTTTAGTGCCCCAGAAAGTCATAAAAATAGAGAGTTAGTAGGACAGTTTGTCAAATTGCCAACATCAAAAACAAGGTTTTCATCAATCCAAAACATTTTTTTTCATAGTCCAAAACACTTGAATCATACAAAAATAAAACTTTACTATTACGCCTAGATCTTGAAACATCTTGCAAAGTGTCCTCATCAATCATCACCAAATCTGAGATTTTTGTGTCAAAATTTCCCTATCAAGGATTTTATCATCCTTCCATCACGAAACTAGACACCACTAAATCAGATTTTAAATCAAAAACTTCGACACTTATCAAATCAAAAATCCAAGATCAAAGTCTAGAGTAAAACTTTAAAGTTTGTATACCTATTTTCACACGATCAGCGTATCAAAGACAACAACAAGAAGAAAATGAAAGAATAGCAGCCATGGCTGAAGAAAACCCTTGGGGATGATACAACAACACTGATCCTCTCACTAATTCACAAGAGAAAGAAATAACTGCAGAAGAAATCGAGAAAGTTCAACAAGACCCTCATTTCCATAAATTTATGGAAAAGATGTTAGAGCAAGATATGGAAAAGTATCTTTTATTATTAGCTGACAAAGGTGCTAAGCTTCCTAAAGACTTTGATGTCAACCAAGTCAAGGAAACGACCACACCTCAGACAACTAGTATGGAAAATCCAAATAAAATAGATGCTTTAACAAGACAAATCCAACAATTACAATTGCAGTTCCAAAATATCCAACAAGGGCCAACAAAAAGATATTCCTTACAAGACATTTTCCCTTATCCATTTGACCAAAGCATTAACATGATACCATTTCCACGGTATTGTGAATACCTAACATACAACAAATACAATGGAAGAACCGATCCATTTGATCACGTACGGGAATTTAGAGCCATGAGCATAGAGTTCGCACACGAGGACTCTTACTTACTATGATTATTTCCACGAAGCTTAGGAAACACTTGCATGGAGTGGTTTTCTAAAATGGAACCCGGGATCCAATCTTTTGAAGAACTGATCAATAGGTTCATAACGCACTTCTCGTTCAACATCCAACATGGGGTGACCTTAAAAGAACTTTACAATACCAAACAAGCAAAGGGTGAAAAGTTTCTTTCCTTTCTCCAACGATGGAGAAGGTTATTTGCTAAATACCCTAGATCTATTCCTGAAGAGGAGAAGATACAGATGTTCATTGATAACCTAGTGGATGAAATGAATTATAGATTGGACTTGCAATGTCCATCTACATTTGAGCAAGTCATCGAAAAGGGACTCAAAATCGAAGAGGCTCTAATCAAAAGAGGAACAATCAAACACTTCATTGAAGGTTCAAACAATAACAATTCCTCTAACAACAACAGTGAAAAGCCAAGATTTTGGCAAAAGAATAAAAATACTGATACCATAATCGATACACACATATCCAAACCAGTATTCACCTTGATGCCAACAACTACAAACAAACAAAACAATGGTCTTAATGTCAAAAAAAGTAGTGATCAAGGAAATAATCAAAACAATGGAGAAACAAAAACCCAATCATTCCAACAACCATCCAATAAACGAAAATTCACGCCATTAGGGAAATCATTGGAATCAGTCCTCAAAGAACTTTTAGATGAAAAACTTATTCAAGTACAAGAGGCTAGAAATTGGGACCCTCAAGTCAAACCATCATGGTGGAATGACTCACATTACTGTCACTACCATCAAAATAAAGGCCACATGACTAAAAATTGTTGGCAGTTAAAACATGCGGTACAAGACCTTATAGATCAAAAGAAAGTATTTGTAGAGGGGCACCAAACAAACAAAGATCATACAACATTCAAAAATCCTCTACCCAATTATCAGAAGGGAGAATCCTCTTCCGCAAACAGCAAAGGTAAGAATGTTGGTTATGTTTATGACACAACGATCCTTTGTCTTTCCGCTGCCAAGGAGGATGAGGAGTTATGCAATCAAATCAATCGAAACAATGACATTACACCTACTAATTTGGTACAACATATGGACAAATCTGAAAACCAAATTAATGTAATCACACTCAAAGGGAAACAAGAGCACCAACCGGTTAATGCCACAACAAGGGCACAATCCAAAGTTATATTGAAAGGAGCATCATTATCATCCCAATCCGTAGATCCTCCCTCCAATCAATATAATCTCATCGATCAATTACAGAAAATACCGGCGCAAATATCTATCTTGGAACTGTTAAAGATCTCCCCATCACACAAAGAGGTTCTTGAGCAAGCTCTTGTATCAACCACGGTACCTAACAATTTGGATGTATGTCAATTTCAAGCTATGGTGGAACATCTATCTACACCTCATTGCCTTTCATTTTCCGAACATGATGATGTATCACTCACCCAACCACATAATTCCGCCCTTCACATTGAAGTCCTCATCCATAAACACCGTGTAAAGCGTGTCCTGATAGATGGAGGGGCTAGTTTAAATATTTGTACCTTAAAGCTGATTTGTGCACTAGGATACTCAAATGAAGCCATTGATACAAGAAGAAAAATCACAATCAAAGCATATGATGAGGAAGAAAGATCCTCTAAATGATTGATCATATTACCCATTCAAGTGGGACCTATTGTCCAAAATGTGGTTTGTCAAGTCTTAGATAGGGAACTGACATACAACATACTGTTGGGACGTCCTTGGATCCATGATATGCAAGCAGTACCTTCCACCTACCATCAATGCCTAAAATTTTCCGTCAATGGACAGGAGGTAACAATCACAGCAGACTATAATGACACCCAAGCTTGTCATACATTGAAAACATCTCAAGATACATTAATACCTCACAATAGAGAAGTTAGCACATCAGATTAATCTAATAGTGAGAAATAGCAAAGCTTCATATCAAAGTGGCTTCCAAAACAAGAAAAATCACAAGAGATCAAGGTGGCACAATCTAACCCTTCAAATGTTGAAGAACAATTGGCTTCACTCTCACACCAATTCACCAACAAAGTACAGATAAGTGACAAAGGAATAAGTGAATATGGTGTCAGACAGTCTTTCCATCTATCACAGATGTTACCCTCCTTACAAATGTATGGACAGCCATCTACAACCACACAAAAATCAGCACAATCTACAACAACATTAGATGGCAGATTTGTAAAAGCTGGAAACTTAGATGAAGAATCAGAAGACAAGGCTATACTAAATTGGCTTTATAGGGATGAGGAAACTTCCACTTCCACAAGTGATATCATAGAAACAAATCAGTATGGAAAGAGAAAAACTATTCTGGAAAAGATGGGATATTCAGGACAGGGACCTCTTGGGTTAAGGAAACAAGGCATAACAGAACCAATCCAGCCACTCACACTCCAACATAAGGATAAATCTGGAATAGGATATACAGCAGGACAAGGACTTCTTGAACAAGGGGAACAAAGTGTAACAGAACCAATCCAAGTTCTCACAATTCAACATAATAACACAAATGGGCTAGGATACACAGAAGAAGCAAGAGCAGAACTCACCAATAGAACTGTGGAGCGTATCCTTCAAATAAGAGATAACTCTGAAACAGATTCAAATGAATATGAGTGGGACAACTTATCAGATGTTTCCTATGAAGATATTCATATTGATGTTATCAAAAAGTATACACCTAAACGTGAGGAAGGTCAAAGCTCGAGTTTTAATCCTATTATCTTTGAATCACAAAATTTCGATGACTCAAGTGAAGACGAACAGACATCGAATGAGATAAATGATGTAGAGGAAAATACCTTCGTAGGCCTCGACATAACCACTAACAACTTTGACGACATTTCCATTCGACTTTCACAATCACTGACCTCAACCCATCTAATGATTCATTGCCTTTACTGCATCCCAAGCTTATCAAGTGGGAACCCCAACATCCCATCAATCTCCCTATTTTTGACAATGACTCCACTATTATTAACTACCTTTGCTATGCAGAATCCGATACTTGTTCTACCAATGCTTCTTTTAATGATGCTTTTAGGCAGGAGGGTGCCAAGCCTTTCAGTTGCAAAAGTATGGAAATAAATAATGGATCTAATGGTGAAAACCATTCTATGGCAGTATTTGATCCCAAAATAGTAAAAACAAAGAACGCATCCAATGGTGAAAACCTCATTGAGGCGCCAAAGGATGGAAGGCTTGACATCCTCCCACAACATTACCATGAAAGATCATCAGTATTGATAGAACCCACACAGTCTATTGATATTGGCACAACAAAGAAAGTAAGAATACTACACCTGGCAGCATCCATGACATATACATAAAAGCCAGATTTTATCAAATTATTTGAAGAACGATGCATCGATTTTGCTTGGTCATACTCTGACATGCCAGGCTTAGACACAGATCTTATTATGCATCACTTATCTTTACCAGCTGGCACTAAACCAGTAAAGCAGAAACTGAGAAAGATGCATCCACATGTTGCATTATTGGTAAAAAATGATTTGAAGAAACTACTAGATGCTGGATTTATCAGATCTATTGATTATGCTGAATGGATATCCAACATTGTACCTATTTCAAAACCAGATCACACCATCAAAATATGTATAGATTTCCGGGATTTAAATAGAGCATGTCCAAAGGATGATTTTCCTTTGCCAAACATAGACATGATTGTAGATTTAACAGCTGGCCATCAAATGCTATCACTCATGGATGGATTTTTAGGATACAATCAAATCAAAATAGCTCCTGAAGACCAAGAAAAGATAGCATTTACATGTCCATGGGGCACCTTCTGCTGGAACGTCATGCCCTTTGGGTTAAAGAATGCAGGAGCTACATACCAGTGAGCTATGACAACAATCTTCCATGACATGATGCACACCTTCATGGAGGACTATGTGGACGATATCTTAGCCAAATCTCACACTAGAGAAGGACATCTAGAGATACTTGCCAAAATATTTGACAGGTTGGAGAAATTTAAAGTCAGATTAAATCCCAAGAAATGTGCCTTTGGAGTAACATCAACAAAACTCCTTGGATACATAGTTTCTACAAAAGGAATTGAAGTAGATCCAACAAAAGTTAAAGCCATTGTGGAAATGTTACCTCCTAAGAATATCAGTACCTTAAGATCTCTACAAGGCCGACTACAGTCCATCAGAAGATTCATCTCTCAACTAGCAGATCGGTGTCATCCATTCAACCATCTTTTGCATAAAAATGTGTCTTTTAAATGGGATGAACAGTGTGAGAGTACTTTCAATCAAATCAAGCATTATTTAATGACACCACCAATCTTGGTGCCACCCAGTAAAGACAAGCCATTGTTGCTATATATCGCAACAACAGATATCTCTTTAGGAGCCTTGCTGGCACAAGAGGATAGAGAAGGAAAGGAACATGAAATATACTATATCAGTAGGACACTCAATGGACATGAGGTAAACTACACCTTCATTGAAAAATCATGCTTAGCAGTAGTATTTGCAACACAAAAATTGTGACACTATATGCTCACTCACACTGTCAAGCTTGTCGCAAAAATCGATCCCCTCAAGTATTTGCTGAGCAAAGCAGCTTTAACAGGAAGGTTGGCAAAGTGGGTCATGCTCCTCAGTGAGTTTGACATTCAGTATGTTGAAAGGCGAGCTATCAAAGGACAAGTCATTGCTGACCAATTAGCAGAAGCTCCATTATCAGACAGTCATCCTATGACCATGGAATTCCCTGATGCGGATATCCTCAATGTTACAACACAACCATGGCAACTCTACTTCGATGGATCCTACACACAACATGGATCAGGGGCAGGAATTTTATTTGTCACACCTCTTGGGCACACAATTCCACCATCTTACAGGCTTACCTTCCGTTGCACTAACAATGTGGCAGAATATGAAGCTTTAATCCTTGGAATTAAAGTGGCTATTGACTGGAGAATCACAAAACTACAGGTGTATGGAGACTCTCAGTTAATCATCTATCAAGTCAACAATGATTACCAAACTAAGGATGACACACTAATTTTATACAAAAGACTGGTAGATGATCTAAGGAAATGCTTCATAGATATCAAATTTGAGCAGATACCAAGATCAGAGAATAAAGCAATAGATGCCATGGCTACAATAGCATCTCTTCTACAAATGCCTGAAACACAAGATCGTTATCAATTTATTGTGGAACAAGTATCAAATCTTACATACGCAAACCCCAAATCCCAAACCATAAGCCTTTTGGATAGTGCCCAATCTTCCATTTATGGAGACATTTATACTTACCTAAAAGATAATATCTTACCACCAGATCTTTCTCGCAACCAAAAGCGCAACTTCATACGCCAATCCGCCAAACATACCATTATTGTTAACACCCTTTACCGTCGAGGCCTAGATGGTACTCTTATGCATTGTTTAGAACATAACAAATCTGCTTCTGCTTTACATGAGGTCCATGAAGGAATTTGTGGCACACATTCAAGCGGATTATCTTTAGCCAAGAAACTCCTTCGTTTGGGATATTACTAGCCGCACATGGAGCAAGAATCTTATCAATTTGTTAAAAGATGTCAAAAATGTCAGATTCATGGCAATCTTATACATGCACCAGCACAGGAGCTCCATCCATTCACAACTACATGGCCTTTCTGTCAGTGGGGATTGGACTTGGTAGGGAAAATTAACCCATCTTCATCCAATGGACATAAGTTCATTATTACAGCAACAGAATATTTTACAAAATGGGTGGAGGCAGTTCCCTTAACCACAATCACTGGGAAACAGATATCATCCTTCATACTTAATTATCTCATTTGTAGATATGGGATACCCTAATCAATCATCACAGATAATGGCAGGCCTTTCAAGAACCAAGATGTCCAAGAGCTGTGTGAAAAGTTCCACATCCAAAATAGCTTTTCAACCCCTTATTACCCTCAAGGTAATGGACAGGCAGAAGCTTCAAACAAAACAATCCTAAAGATTCTCAAGAAGACTGTAAATGAGGTAGGGCGTGATTGGCACGTTCAACTTAACCCTGCTCTTTGGGCTTACAGGACTAGCATCAGAACACCAACAGGAGCTACACCATATGCTCTTGTCTATGGATCAGAGGCAATATTACCTATCGAGGTAGAAATTCCATCCCTTCGAGTTTCACTAAAGGGACTCATTTCAGATGAGGATTACATGATCTCTAGACTTCAAGAATTAGAGCTACTTGATGAACGTCGACAACAAGCTGTCAATCATTTGACAGCCTATCAACAAAGAATGTCTAGGAACTATAATCATAGGGTTAAGCCTAGAGTCTTCCAGATTGGAGACTTGGTCCTATGGGAAAACCCTAGAAATCAAGCAGACAGAGAAAAGAAGGGAAAGTTTGAACCTAACTGGATAGGGCCTTATGTCATTATATCAGTCTATGGATTAGGAGCATATCGGCTGTCTACACCAGAAGGAGATATGTTGGAGGAGCCCATGAACAACATCCATCTCAGGTGATTCTATACTTGAGGATACCTAGTGCATGGTTGATAAGGTTGTCTTGATGAAAACCTGGCAAACAGGCGTCATGATGACAGAAAAAGGAAAAAACAAAATAAAAATAAAAATACACAAAAAGGAGGACACAATAAAAACAAGTGGTGAAAACCTGACAAACAGGCGCTACTTGTGATTTTCACCAACTCTTCTATCTATTGGGTACAGTTATGTTACGATTGTTTCCTTTTATATCATTTCCATCTATCATTTGAGATAATTAGTATCACTATCCATATCATAGCAAGGATATCATGTCTTCCCCTAGCTTGGGGGCAACGTCCTAGAGTTATTTGGTACAATGGACTTTTAGCTTAAATGGGGAGACAATCAAACATGACAACACCAAATGATGATACTTGAAAAGCAACCAAAAACATCAAAAAATTTGTCAAAATCCAAAAACATCAGAAAATTTGTCAAAATCCAAAAACATGCACGACAATCTCACCAACAAAAGGAATCCGAATAGAATCTATCCCACCCCGCTCCTTTGAATCATGCATGACAATCTCACCAACAAAAGGAATCTGAAGGATACGCCATACATCCTCTGGCGTCACAGTCATCTCGCCGGTAGGTAAATGAAAAGTGTTGTGGTCGCTATGCCACCGCTCTGCCAATGCTGTGAGTAGACCCCGATTAAGTCTAATCTGGGGCATGTCCAACATCGAAGCTAAACCACAATCAATAATATGTTGTCTCTCATCTTGTGAAAGACATGGAATCATATCTAGGGGCCAGGGGAACTGCTCTTGCACCTGAATAACATCTAAATCCTCCTGATATCAAAAGACACATTTTTACAAATCAATACATTATCATTAGAATATCAAACATCATTTTACTCTATCTAAACTAAATGATCAGATCTTACAGGTAAAAATGTTTTAAAACCTCACCTATCATGAGGTCATCAAATTCTAAAAATGTGTTTATCTATCATATGATCAATTTATCAAAAGTGAACCCTCATCTGTCAATCAGGTTCATTTCATCAAATTTTCAAATTATTCCTTGCCTATCATGAGGATAATTGTCATCAATCAATCAATGGATTTCACTTATCATGAGATCGTTTACCATTTATTTAGTCAGATCAAACTAAAATGGATGAAGTGAACAACAAATCGACGAAATAAAAATCAAGATTCACAATTTTTCATCAATCTGTTTTTCCACGCGCTAAAACAGGTGGATGACGCGCTATAGTTTTTAGCTGTCACGCTGAAAGATTTGGTCGGCGCGCTAAAACTACTGGCACGCTATGCTATCTCGTCGGTGCGCTATAACAGAGCTCAGGGGCGCTATGTCTAGTGGGGCGCTAAAATAGACCTATGGCGCACTACAAAACCTACCTAACACGCTAAAATTTTTGACGCGCTACACTATCCTAGTGATGCGCTACGAAATTCTTCTGACGCGCTAAAACTCTCGTGCGCTAAAATAGATGATCGACGTGCTATTCCGCGTCGGTTGGGCGCTAAAACGATAAAAACATGACAAAATGAACTAAAAGGTACAAGAACGAATTACGAGGAGGCTTTGGGGTACGTACCAAAGGTCCATAGTCAGCCGGACGCTAGTGACATTGCACACGCTTGAGTTGGTGGGTGTGGTAGGGGATCAGCATCCTGCTGCTCCTAGCACTCTAAAGGTCTCTATCACAAGTTTATCAAAGTCAAATGCACAAATGACTTTTGAAAATGACCTTTTGAGCTTTTATAGGTTGTTTTTGTGGGATTTTCATGGGATTTATTCTAGGGAATTAATTCTTATCTATCGCAGAGAGTTTTGGGACAATTTTGTCGGGAGATAAATTGTTTCTTCATCAAATCATCATCAAATCATCAAATAATCATAAAAATTCAAATTTTTTGAAAAATCATACAAAGAATCAAATTTCATCAATTTATCTCCCGTGGGGGCATATATCGCTATCATTTCAAAATTCAATATCTGAGGCAAGTCTGGGGCATATTTCAAACTTTTCGTCAATACTGGCAGCTGAGGAAAAATCATTCTTTGAAGCAATGCGTAAACACATCACTTCAAAGAGGGGCAAAATGTAGACACCTAAAAATGGTCTGGAGAATCTAATTAATTAAATATGACTTATTTGATTAATTAATCTTAAATTCATCTACTTAGTAAATAAATAGAAATATTTATTTATATTAAGTTCATTATATATTCTTCTATTTTATCATATTATTTCTCTCTAAATTAAATAAACAAAATTAAAAACTTTGTTTTATTTAATTATTATCATTTTTATCATATTATTTCTCTCTAAATTAAATAAACAAAATTAAAAACTTTGTTTTATTTAATTATTATCATTATTATTTCTTATATACTTTATCCATTAATTCTATCTTAAATTAAATACACAGCTTCAATAATTTGTGTTATTTAATTACCTTATCACGTTTCTTCTTAATTAAATAAAGATATCCTAGAATCTTTAATTTAATTATCATATTCCTTTTATTTTAATTTAACAAACAACTTCTATAGTTTGTTTTATTAAATTATTTATTCCTCTTTTGCTAAATTTAAATAAACCAAAAATATTTAAATAAATGCAAAAATCATTTACCTCTATTCACTCACCAATAAAATTAGATTTTTCAAATCTAATTAATTCAACTGTCATTCACGGGAAGAGCTTCGGGGACAAACCTACAGGAAATCCTCTCAATCCTCTTTCCTCTCATCTTGCCTGGTGTTTTCATGGGGAGGAACAATCCTTCATGATCAGCTCCACCTTCTCATCTCATACCATTCAATTTTCTAGATTGAATCTCAACCTCTGTTGTATTATCCCTTCACAAATGAGTGCCGTGAAATCTATAAATACAGGCTTCTGGCTACAGGAAAAGGATCCTAACTTGTACAATCTTACTTTGTAGGTTTTCCAAGCATTCAAGCAATCAAGCAAATAGAAGCATTCATCAAGCATTCATCAAGCATTTTAATTCATCAATCATGGTTGTTTACAGTAGTTTCTTTCTCATAAGTTTTGTTGTAGAATCATCTTAGTTGCATTTAGGAATCATAATAGTTTAATTCTCATTCTCTAAGTGTCATTTTAGCAATCAATTAGCTTCTAAAATCTGAGAGCAAGTTGATTAAAGAAATCTTTAGAGTTAGAGAGCAATAGGACAAATTTCTGAAGATTCTTAGTTTAAATTAGCTTAAATTTCTTGAATCTTAGATACAATGTCTTATTTAGAAGTGTAGATGCATGCTTAGATTGTTTTCCTCATTCTTACACAGTTTCCAATAACTAGTAAACAATTATAAATTTATTACATGTTAATAGCATTGCTTTATGAATGGTATTTTAATATGTGATTTTGGATGTTGAACAGGCTAATATTGGAGGTTTCTAGGGAACACCTCCCAGTGCCAATGGATTTACTCAAACCTACACGCAGGTAATAGAATAAAGAGTTTAACTAATGAATTGTATTGAATAGATTTGTGTAGTTTATATTCATATCGTTGATTACGTTGCATTGTACATCATTCAAACTCAAAGCATTACTTCACATTCCATAACTAATAACTAGATGATGATAGATGACCAAATTTCAACTAGAATATAGTTGTTTAGAAAGTCAACATAAGTAGTGATGCAATTACTTCACATAGCATGAGTAATAAGTCTAGGAGCAGCTTCCAATTACATTTGCTTGTCATGGCATTCCATGAGACCACTTTTTACTGCTCGACATCTTTTCAAACAGTCCACTTTTTACTTTTTTCTTTTCATGGAGGCATGTGCTTGCAAAGGTGCATGTGCACAACAAACTATGGATGCTTGGAAAAAATCTATCAAAGCATAATAGTAAGTAATAGCATAGACAAGGCAGTTAGTAGTTTGAAAAAATTCCTCAAAGAAATGCGGTCTCATGGTGATGAAATTCCATACCATCACCATGAGACCACATTTCTTCGAGGCATTTCTTCAAACAACTCACCACCTTTTCTATGATACCACATTTTCCATACATGTGTACCAAAGCATTTTATCAAACTACTCACTTCCTTGTTGCTATGGCTAAAAGAATAAAATAGGTGCTTTCCAACAAACTATGGATGCTTGGAAAAATATCTATCAAAGCATAATAGAAAGCAATAATACCATAGAGAAGGCAATGAACTTTTTGAAAAAATTCCTGAAAGAAATGTGGTCTTATGGTGATGGAATGCCATGACTTGCATTTGTTTAATGGCATTCCATCACCACGAGACCCCATTTCTTTGAGGCATTTTTTTAAACAGTTCACTACCTTCTCTATGCCACCACAGTTATCGTACATGTCTACGAAAGCATTTGATCAACGGTTCACTGGCTTATTTCCATGGGTAAAAGCCTAAAAACACATCCTTTCGAACAACATATGGATAGGGAAAATAATAAGCATGATAATTAGAAATATATAGTTTAAGAAGTACTCAATTTTTTTTTCATTATCTCATACATTATAAGTCATGACATGGATCGCTATTGTAGTTTTTGTGATTGAATAATTTGTTATTTTATTTTCAAATGTTGCAAGCTGAAACACCTCTAAATGTGACGAGGGCAATTTGGAGATTGTTGTTTCATCTGCTATACAATCCTCGATGGCTCTGACAGGGGAGGTATGAAGCAAATTAGTAAATTTCAGTTTACATTCATTGTTATAGATGTTAGTTAGTGAAAAATCAAACCATTATTGATTCATAGTTTAATTTCTATTTGGATGGTTTATACAGGGCTTGAGCACGTGCCTCAACATGAATGTGTGAATATCTCCCTCATGCAGAGTGATCATGAGATGGTGGTAAGTGATTATTTTGTTAAATATATCATTTTTATAATGTAATTTCTATATATTAATGTCTTTACTTCTTATTGTAACAATTAAAACTTCACCATGAACTAAACACTAGGAGGAGGAGCAGGAGCACTCCTTGAGCACAACACAAATGAGTGACAGACCTATCACCATCCAATCAACAAGCAAAGGGAAAGAATTTATTTTTGGAGCATGGAGAGCAATGACTTTTGATTCCAGAGCCCTTTGTTCTATGCCTACATGGCAATTTTGTACATATTTTGTATTGGATATATTTGACATTGTATGCCTATATGTCATTCTCGTAAGTCTATATGGCTATTTTGTACCTATATTTCATACTTATATCCACATATATTGATGTATGCCTACATGGCTATTTGGTTAATACAAATATTTTTTATCGATGGTGTCCATATTTGCATTCTAAATTGATGGTTCAATAGATATGAGTTATGTGTATTCAAGTGTATACTTTACAACTTACGTGTATACTTTGTGACTTATGTGTGTTCCAATGTATACTTTGTGACTTACGTGTTTTCATGCGTATACCTTGTATTCGTGCATATACTTTGTATTAATTTGTGTATACTATGTATTCGTTTATATACTTCAAGGCTTATGTGTTTTTGAGTACTTGTGCTTCCCTTATTCACATGTACATGCTTGACTTATTCGTGTGTATACTTATTAATTGGTTAGCCCTAGCATTGATCATTGTTGTCCTTCATAGTTTTTCTTGAATATTAATTGATTGATGCTAAACAACTTTATCTAAAATAAAAAAACACATTTTCAATTGGTATTCCATGAAATGATTCATAAAAAGATTCCAATATATTTAATCCTTTGATTGGAACAACTCAATTAAGGAAAGGATACATAATCTTTACAACACTTGCAAAACATAATATTCAAAGTAGATGAAGTAGTTAACTTCTTGACACATTTATCTTCAATAGTCTTTAAACATTTTCATAGCATAATCCTGATAGTGAAAAATGAATTGTTATGCTCTTGATACATCACCATATAAAGATGTCAAAAGATTTATATGTCAATTTTTTGCAATATTATTTCTTGTATACGAAATGGACTCAAGAGAAAGCAAGTTATAATTTATAATACAAATAAGAAATGGACTCAACGCTGTCCTAGACCCCCGAATAGGTCTATTTAATAAAGCAACATGCTCTTAATCACTCTTCCAATTGCAAAACACCATTGGGCAACATTTACCAATCTGCAAATCCACAAAATCCACAATTTTTACAGTGTGATTGTCCCTCTAACCCCACTATCCTCTAAACCCTCACTTTTCTCAAATTTCACTAGGGTTTATTGAAAACCCCATATCCAGAAGTCATACAACCTCAAAACCTCTTCCAACACTCTTCATTATACCTGCACAAACTTAATTGACCACCAAATTATGTTGCCCCTTGACTTTACCCACTTTTACTCCCTCAAACCTCTATTTTTCATTCAAAACCCCTCTATTCCCAATTAGGGCATCATGCCATAACATACTCTTTTCTCCCTTGTCCTTGCATACCGTTTGAACATATCAAACTCCACAACCTCACCCTATTTCCAACCTATTCTAACTTATTCTCAAGCAATTTCTTCTTTTCACCTCGTCTAGCCTTGCTTTTTAGGCCTAAATTATGAATTTTGAACAGGGGCAACATTATTAATCTCTTTCAATTCCTTTACCAATGCTATTTTCTTTTTCGTACTTACATAATTGATTCAAATGACCCCACACTAACTCAAAACTAAAAGAAAGATTACAAAATGGCCTATCATGGCCTTATTTGACACTATAATGACTAAAACCACTGAACTAGACCTTCTTCATCAAATGAAGGAACAAGGTGTTCTACACCAATGATCATATAATTTTTGTGTGGAATACTCGAACTTCTCAACCGTTGTGTGTATGTTTCTCTTTTCCATTGTTTTGCATGTCATCATAAGGGATCAAGCTGGTTGAACGTAGCTCAGAGCAATTTTGTGTATTTGGGTGCGAAAGAGGACCATGCCTATCATAAAGCTACCTATTGGGAAGTGTTAGAGCAGTTTGTTTGGTCGCAAGAATTGTAAAATGAAATTTTCACCACTTTTCAACTTTACATTGCTTCATTTGACACTTTTTCCATCAAGTGAAAATGGGACACCATAGGAAAAAAACTTCGAGATAAGAAAAATTGAGAGAGGTTATTGTAGAGAGACCCAACGTGATCCTGTAGGCTCAGACAAAGAGTTCATAAGCATCACGGTTTTTGAGTAATATCGCATCAAATTTTGCTTCCCTTTTGCACTTTGGACCCTTAAGGGATCAATCTGGTTGAATGTAGCTCATAGCAATTCTGCGTGTTTGGGTGTGAAAGAGGACCATACCTAGTGTAAACATACTTATTCAGACGCATTGGAACAGTTTGTTTGGTCACACAAATTGCAGAACGAAAGTTACACCACTTTGCAACTTTGCATTGCTTGCATTTGACACTTTTTCCATCAAGTGAAAACCGCCGCCACGAGAAAACCACTCCGAGATAGCCAAAACTGAGAGAGGTTTTTGTAGAAGGGCCCAACACAATCTTGTAGGATTAGATAAGAAGTTTCTAAGCATCATGGTATCCAAGTAACAACATGCTGAAGTTTGTAGCCATTTTGCACTTTGGACTCTTAAGGGATCAATCCGGTTGAACGTAGCTTGGAGCGATTCCACATGTTTGGGTGCGAAAGAATACTATTCCTAGCGTAAACATACCTATTTAGATGCGTTGGAACAGTCTGTTTGGTCACACGAGTTGCAGAACGAAAGTTGCACCACTTTGCAACTTTGCACTACTTGCATTTGACACTTTTTCCATCAAATGAAAATCCACCGCCACAGGAAAACCACTCTGAGATAGCCAAAACCAAGAGAGGTTTTTTTAGAGGGGACCAACACAATCATGTAGGATCCGACAAGAAGTTTCTAAGCATCACAATATTTGAGTAACAACATGCTGAAGTTTGCAGTCATTTTGCACTTTGGACTCTTGAGGGATCGATCCGGCTGAACGTAGCTCAGAGCAATTCCGTATGTTTGGGTGTGAAAGACGACCATTCCTAGCGTAATCATACCTATTCGGACGTGTTGGAATAGTCTGTTTGGTCACACGAGTTACAGAACGAAATTTGCACCACTTTGCAACTTTGCACTGCTTGCATTTGACACTTTTTCTATCAAATGAAAATTTGTCGCCATGGGAAAACCATTTCGAGATAGCCAAAAATGAGAGAGGTTTTTTTAGAGGGGACCAACATGATCATGTAGGATTAGACAACAAGTTTCTAAGCATCATGGTATCCGAGTAACAACATGCTAAAGTTTGCAGCCATTTTACACTTTGGACTCTTAAGGGATCGATCTGGTTGAACATAGTTTGGAGCGATTTCGAGTGTTTGGGTGTGAAAGAGGACCATGCCTAGCATAAATATACCTATTTGAATGCGTTGAAATAGTCTGTTTAGTCACACGAGTTGCAGAATGAAATTTGCACCAATTCGCAACTTTGCACTACTTGTATTTGGCACTTTTTCCATGAAGTGAAAATCTGCCACCACGGGAAAACCACTTTGAGATAGCAAAAACTGAGAGAGGTTTTTGTAGAGGGGCCCAACATGATCTTGTAGGCTCAAACAAGAAGTTTTTAAGTGTCATGGTATTTGATTAATAGCATGTTGAGGTTTGCAGCCATTTTGCACTTTGGACTCTTAAGGGATTGATCCGATTAAACATAGCTCAGAGCGATTCCGCGTGTTTGGGTGCGAAAAAGGACCATTCCTAGCGTAAACATACCTATTTGAATGTGTTGGAACAGTCTGTTTGGTCACATGAGTTGCAAAACGAAAGTTGTACCACTTTGCAACTTTGCACTGCTTGCATTTGACACTTTCTATCAAGTGAAAATCTGCCGCCACGGGAAAACCACTCTGAGATAGCCAAAACCGATAGAGGTTTTTGTAGAGGGGCCCAACGTGATCCTATAGGATTAGACGAGAATTTTTAAAGCATCATGATATTCAAGTAATAGCATGTTGAAGTTTGCAGCCATTTTGCACTTTGGACTCTTAAGGGATCGATCTGGTTGAACGTAGCTCAGATCAATTCCGCTTGTTTGGGTCTAAAAGAAGACCATGCCTAGTGTAAACATACATATTCGGACGCGTTGGAATAGTCCGTTTGGTCACATGAGTTGCAGAACGAAAGTTGCACCACTTTGCAACTTTGCACTGCTTGCATTTGACACTTTTTCCATCAAGTGAAAATCTGCCGCCACAGGAAAACCACTCCGAGATAGCAAAAAATGAGAGAGGTTTTTGTAGAGGGGCTCAACGTGATCTTCTAGGCTAAGACAGAGATTTCAGAAGTGCCATGGTTTTTGAGTAATACCTCATCAAATATTGCTTCCCTTTTGCACTTTGGTCATTTTTTATGCACATGTTCCAAGATAGTCACCATTGATTTTGAAGTATGTGTTGTAAATCAATAACGGCTATCTAGATCAGTCATTTTTTTGTGAAGTCATTTGATAAGTTTGTGAGAAAAGGTCTAAAACTAGGTTCTAATGACCTACTAGACAAGGCAAAGTGAAGGGTTAAAATTGAAGAGATAGAGAGTTGTTGGTTGAAACTTTGTTTGAAACTCATTCATTTGAGGTCTTGTGAAGATTGACACCCCTTGCTTACTGATGCAAGAGAATCTACCAAGATCCACAAACCATCAGGGTACTTCTGACCCAAACTTAACAAGAGAAGATCAAATTAAAAAAACAACATTCTTTTGCTCAACTTTCATGAAAAATTCACTTATCCACTCACCAAAATCCCACTTTTCCCATTAGAAACTATAAGGCAACCAACAATCCAAGCACTTCATCAATATTTCGTGTCATTATTAGATTCAAAAAAAACCTTACCAACATCATATTGACTATATCAAAGCCATAACTTGGTCAGCAACATTAAACCATTCAAAATTCTTTTATTTTTCAACCAATTACTCATCATTTCAACTTGTTTCAATGAGGGAATAAGACTACAAACCATTGATTCTGCTTCTAACCATTCACCAAACATCCAAGACACTGTAAATAGCATGTTATTAACAAAAATAAATCAGATACACGCTTACAAACCACTTTCCATTAGACTTACCATTAACTTGCAGTCAAAAACACCATTTTGCACCAAAAATCCACCTTACTCAAAACATCAAATCTTCAAGATTAAAGTTTTCACCTTTACCAAACCATAGATACATATTTAAATACATTATCTTGGTAGTTTCAATACACATGCAAACTCTAAAAACTTTGTTTACTTAGATTACCACTTTTTAGCAATCAAAACATCATTTTACACATTGTGTAAACCTTGCTCAAAACACTCAAAACACCAAGTTAGCTTCCTATATCTTATCCAAGGATTGAGACATGTTTTCCAACACCTTTAAGACAAGTTTCAATCATAAAGAATCATTCAAATCACTATTTACACAGATTTTCCCATTTTAGCTATCAAGGTATCAAATTGCAAGTAGGTTTCCAAACCTTGAATTGGGTGTAACTTCTTATTGAGATCCTTTCAAACCTGGAATGGAGTATTTTTAGAAACCCATTTTGGCCAATATTAACATATCCAAAAATCAGATATACCTGTTTTGGAAAATATGTGTAAACCAATAGCCTACCCATTGGAAAATGCTTCAAATTAGCCCAAATTTACAAAGGGACTACCAATGAATCAACTCCAAAACCCAATATGAATTAAAATAGTATTTTATCATGTGTACAAACTTAGGATTCACCAAAATTTAGGGGCTTAAAGTCCCAATTAAACACCCAACAATAGAAACCTTGTTTTTAGGCTTAAACCATGCAAAAAGACTGAGGGTTTGATAGAAAACACCATTGCAAACCTTCAAAGGCTTAAAAAATTATACAAAAATGTTAAGATATGTCTAAATATGCATTCTAAACCTCCTTCCATCCTTGAACACTTTGTTTTCGTCAAAACACCACTTGGAGCCACACTTTTCACTTGGAAATTCATCATAAAACCCTATAGCAGCAACTCCACCTTTGTTTCTTGAATTACCCTACACAAATAAACACACACACACCTAAAAAATCCTAATACTAACCTACTCCACTGATCTAAACTATCAAATTTGGTGGAGTAGTCATTATTGGTTATCTAGACTCTTAAAACCCAAATCTTGAGTGTTTACAAACTGAGTTGAAAAAAATCAGTTCAAACTAATGATAAACTCAATGGATACCCTCCTAAATAGATTCAAATGAAATATACTTCAATATTATACCTTAAAAAACAATATTCAAGGCCTTAAACTACTATACAGGTCGTACAAGTTAATGAACAACTGGAAAAACTTAGAACTAAAATAGGGACTTTATTGATTGTAAATCTTCAAGAATACAAAGGATCTCTATTTTGCTCGACCTTACATGCTTTATATAGATTTTTCCCAAATACTAACTGTCTTTTCAACTTCCTTCATCGACCTATCCCTCTAATTTACCACAAAAAGACTCTTCAACTTCTATTTTTTTTGCCTTTTCTTGCATTTTTGACAATTTTTACAACTTTTGCACTTTTAGCATTTTTTTTTCAAATTCAATTGACTCACCTCCTAGTGACGTAATAAAAATTAAAATACATTGAAATAGGTCTTCACATGATCTCTTACATACATTTTACATTTGAAAATTCAATTTTTTGAAATTTTTCCTTTTGTAGGCATTTTGTGAGCAAGGTGCTCCTGCACCACTTACATATTCAAATTGAAAAACAACTAATTGCAATACATCATAGGTGCTCATTATGAGGTTAACTTCAATTGAGTAACTTGAGATTCCCTCGCTAATCTTCACACGCTCTTTTATAATGGCTTCAAATCAAAATTGAGATTTGTCAAGATCATCAAAATAAGGATGTTGCATTGCTTTTTTGGTTGAGATTCTCTTTGATGGCTCATAAATCAACATTTTCTGCAACGAGAGACCAATCAATTTTTAGTAGTTTACTTACAAATACGCAAAGTAAAAGAGAAAAAGAAAGAGCATCCAAAATGGAAATGAAATGAAAATAGATGGAAGGCACTTACAAATAGGCATGCCAGTCTCTCAACTTAGTCACTCCTGGTCATACATCTTTAGTGGGAGTTCCAAGATACCTATTGCACACAACACCTCTCATGAATAGAGTATGTTGAAATTTGAGATGCTCTTATAATTTCTACATCATAGCTACTCATGATAAGGTTAACTTTAAATGAATAACTTGAACTTCCCTCACCAGGTTTTGCACACACTTTTGTAATGGCTTAAAATCATGATTGAGATTTTCCAAGATCATCAAAATAAGGATGTTGCATTACTTTTCTGGCTGAAATTCTCTTGGATGGCTCATAAAGTTGCATTTTTTGCAAGGGGACACCAATTAATTTGTAGTAGATTACTTACAAATAGGAAAAGTAAAAGAAGATGATAGCATTGCCATCAAACAAATTAATTTGCATACAAGTATAAATTAATAAGAATCGATGTGCATACTTACAAATTAATCCAACGAACCATCCGGGTCTGCTCTACTATTTACTGTGTCAAGTATTGCCTCGTGGTCAGACTCACGAACCTTCCACAAGACCTTGTTCAAAGGTCTACCCCCATATTTGGTCAAATGAACATTGGATGCCACAACAAGTTTTGAGTAATGAAGAATCTTACGATGTGTGTCAAAGTCCTGAAACAACCAATGTTTAACACTCTTATGTGGGTACCTTCTAAGCCACATTCCAGTAACAACAATTGAGCCTGTAGGGTATTTGATGTTTTCTCCATCTATAACTGGGGCCTCCAATTTATTTTTTTCCTCAATACAATGACACAAGTAATAGTATGTTCCCTCTTCATTGTCTTCATCTGCAATAACTGCATAATCTTTCCCTACATTGATATGTACAACAAATCTCTTGAAATTAGTTAACATTACGAATACACTACAAAGTAATATAATAATATGGAATTTCAAAAACTAAGCAAGCAGATATATTACCTGGTTGAACTAGATCTGATATGTGGTCAAATTTGACTGATGATTCCATCTGTGTAAGTTCCAATGTCATCGAAGGGCGATACGTGTGAAGTGGGCTAAGATAACTTGTCAACCATTTGTCAACCCACTCCCCTGACTCACAATCATTCCAGGTTTGCATTGTGCAGGAAGAACAAAAGCATGCCACACATTCTCTCTCCTTTTCTATGAAGGTTTCATACTCTTCATCTGTTAGTTTATTCCTTCTTCATTTCTTCGACATGGCAGATAATTTTACTTGTAGCATGGTAATGAGATGAATATTAGTTCCTAAAGTATTTTTCCATTCAAATAAATGAAATATATGTCATTCAAGGCTTCATAAAAAATACTTGCAATCGTCTTGTACAAGACTATTTCTAGCATAGACAAAGGTGGTGCAGGGGCATGCCATGATTACAAGATAGGAAGAATTACATTGTTTTCCTTGTGTAAATGTGGTTTTAAAGAAGGGTTTTGATGAAATGTTGAAGGAACCTTCCATGTAATGGCTGTTTGAGTTTTTGCAAGGAATTTTTGAAGTGTTGTTGGTATTGGTGAGGTTTGGTAAGCCCGGTTGTCAAAAATTTCAATAAACCCTAGGTTATTTGCATGAAAGTTGAGGGTTTGGTGGTATATAGATTTAGAGGTCAAGGCTTTGAGAAATAATGGTTGAATTTTTTGTTTTTTAACACAATTAGTGACTGTTAGTTGAGATTTGGTGAAAACAAAGTGTTTTGGAGGTACCTCCTTTGTAAAAGAGGGCTATTTGGTGGCCTACAAGGTAGGGCAACCTATTGGTTTTCAATATTGTTGCAAAGAAACCTCTTGAAACCTTTTGGTATGTTGTGTTAGGAGTTGAAGTGTGTCTCAGATGATGTTTGTTAGGTCTTTGTACGGTCTTCTCTAAAAGATATTGAGAAAAAGAAATGTTAGAGGGCTACAAGCCTTTAGGTGTGTGTTTGGGATAAGTTGAGTGTATAGTGTTTAAGGGGTTGGTTTGTTGTTTCAGTCTGATCATTTTGAGTTGGTTGGGGTCTTCACCACCTAGGTTGCTATCACGCTGCCCCTACCTTCTCAACCCTACCCTATTGGAAAGCTAGTGGAGTTTTGGAAAGCTAGCTCACTCACTAGCTTGCCAATGCAGTAGGGTTGAGAAGGTAGGGGCAGCGTATGCCTCATAGAAATGGGGTGCCACGGTGATGTAAATCACCGTGACATATGCCTCATAGAAATGGGGTGCCATGGTGATGTAAATCACTGTGACATATGCCTCATAGAAACGGGGTGCCACGGTGATTTATATCACCGTGGCACCCCATTTCTATGAGGCATACACTGCCCCTACCTTCTCAACCCTACCGCATTGGCAAGCCAGTGGGGCATTGGCAAGCTAGCTCACTCACTAGCTTGCCAATGCGGTAAGGTTGAGAAGGTAGGGGAAGCATATACCTCATAGAATTGGGGTGCCATGATAATCACCATGGCACCCCATTTCTATGAGGCATATGATGCCCCTACCTTCTCAACCCTATCGCATTGGCAAGCTAGTGAGTGAGCATTGGCAAGCTAGCTCACTCACTAGCTTGCCAATGCGGTAGGGTTGAGAAGGTAGGGGTAGTGTATGCCTCATAGAAATGGGGTGTCAAGGTGATGTCTAGCACCATGACGCCCCATTATCACTGTGACACCCAACTTCTATAAGGCATACGTTGCCCCTACCTTCTCAACCCTATCGCATTGGAAAGCTAGCTCACTCACTAGCTAATTGCACCTTTCCCCATGTTGCTAACTTAGCCTTTAATAAAGAGTCTTCTATCAATGGAGAGAAGGGTTAGAATCCCTTATAGGTAGACTAATCAAGGAAACATTTATAATATATCACAAATAAAAGTGATGAGGTAGGTTTAGTGATGAGGTAAATTTAGAAATAGAGATGAAAACCAAAATAGTTTCTAAGATCTATCAATGTGGGAGGAGTATATCCCAAGTTTTTAGAGAGATATATGAAAAATTTGGTAGCATAGACAAGGAAATGAGCTCCTTGGTATAATTGTTTGACAGAATACCTCAATGAAAGCTTTGGAGAGTGGTATGCACTTCCATAATAAAGGATTGAGAAATGATGTTTTATTTTACTTCCTTAAAACGTATGTCATATATATGTGTATACAAAATGTGGAAGCATACACAAGGTAAGTCAATTGTTAAATAATATAATTGGAAAGTGTATAGAATTGTGTAATTTAAAATGTGCATTGACAACCTAAGGTTATAATAACAAACAAAAAATGATCAACATGGAATATGCAAAATAACAAAAATGAAAGCAAGTCATAATAGAATGAAAGAAAATGTGTAAAGACTTCACATACCTAAAAAACCAGAGTTTCAAATGGAAAAGTTCAACCCAATTATGTAGTCATAGCTTCTTCTTTCTTCAAACTCCTCAAAAATTTGAATTTTTCAAAAGCTTGTCCCCCTCCAAACTTCAATTGTATATGAGTTTTTAATGGAATTCAAACTTGAATTGATATTATATGTCTTTCAATGTGAAAACTCTGCTATTTCATGCAAAGGTGGTGGAATGTGAAAAACATGCATGCACACTTCACAACATCAAAAAGATAATTTTTGTTGGAGTGCATGCAAAACCAGGAGAATATGCAGAATGTGGGCCTTGATATCACGGGTATATTGAGTTTTTTTACCTTTTTTAGGGCAACACAAAATGCGCTCGTGTTATAACGCGAGTGCGTTATTTCTTCATAAAATGACCATATCTCTACTTCAAAACGCGCTCGCATTATGAGAAAGTTGATTTTTAATAGATTTATTTTCTCTCTCTTTGTCTATACCCTATATACCCTGATTCTTTCTCTCTTCCCTCTACCCTTATACCCTAATTCTATCTCTCCCCTCTACCCTCTACCCTTATACTCTCTATCTCTCTCCCACTCCCTCCCTCCCTCTCTCGCGAGTCTCTCCCTCATCTCTCAAACCCTATACCCTCTCCCTCTCTCAACTCCCTCTCTCTCTCTCACTCACTCCTTCTATCTCTCTCCCCTTAACCCTTATACCCTCTATCCTCTACCCTCTATCTCTCTCCCACTCC
>VDFB02000015.1:398992250-399022709 GCA_007258455.2 Sequoia sempervirens
TTGCATTATCAAGGATTTGGTGAGTTAATAGCATTTGTATGTTGTTAGTTTCATTTCCTTTACATTTCATTATTCTATTAAGGGTTTGATTACTTCAAGTGGGGTTTGACCAAGGAAAACCCCTATTTGCTAACCCTCAACCATTTTTCTCTCTTGCATGTGTGTTTGTAGACTTAGGTATGTAGATTTATCAAGCATTTATGTGTTGAAAAGTGGAAAGAAAATTCAACTAGGTGTTTCAAGTCAACTAAAGTGTATTTCAAGCTTGAAGAGAGTTTTATGTATATTTCCTATAGAACTGACTTCGGCAACCCAACAAGCATACATTTCCAGATCTGGTGTTACAGAGTTATCTTCTAATTTTCTAGAATTTTGGGAGTGGACTAATTCACCATCAATGGTGAATGAGTCCCACCTTAGGACTGAAAATTTGAGTTTTTTCAGATTCTGGATCATAACTATCAGAAACTAGTTCTAGACATTGTTTTAATAGGAGGAGGACTAATTCACCACCCTAGGCGAATGAGTCCCACTGTAAAAAACCATTAATTTTCATCAGCATTCAAAACATTCCAGAATTCTTCATCAAGTCTCCAAGTGCACTTAGATTCATCCCTTCTCTTTAGGTTTGCATATTTCATTCATTTACTTAGTTATTGCATTACACAATGTGTTTTCAAACATAGCTTTACATTGCACTTTGCATTCATTCTAGTTCATTTTAATCAGTCAATTGCATTTATTTTAGTTCATTTAGGCATAAAAACATCCACATAACATTAATTGAATGAACCCCATGCATTTTTGGGTCCTATCTCTCTCCTTTTAGGTGAAAAACCCTAGAAGAGCTAGAGTTGTCCATTTGACCAAAAATCTACTATTCAAGAGTGTAGTACTTGAGACAAATGTTCATGTTGTAACCTATCATAAAAGAATTGAGAATAGTACAAAATATTTTGGGATTCTCAAACATAATTGAGAACTCCATAGGTATCTACTACGTGGATTTTTAAAAGATTAAATAGTAAAAGAAATATCAATGCAACTAGAGTAGGTTGCACATAGACCTAAAAATAAATCAATTTATTTTGAATGGAATGCCAACTTTAATTTGAACATTGTTAGATTCTAGGAGAAGTGAGAACCAAGCTAGGATCTGTTGTCAGTCATAGATCGATACAACTCCAATTGAAAAATGACTAAAGATCAAAATAATGGAATGGAGAAATTATCCTGAAAGAGAAAATAAAGACAACTACAAGAGAATTTTTAGAATACTCTCATTACTCTCATTGAACTAGTAGAGGTGAGAGTAGAGTGTTGTATATATAGAAAAATATGGGCATATACATCCAAGAGGTGCATTAACTCCAACTATCCATAATAGGTGGAGGTTTTACCTACTTGGTAAATTATAAAACATGTGGCAACACCTACTCAAATAAAGATAAATGAATGGTTATGAGAGGTGGCATGTAAATCCAAAAGAGGGTTGGTGTGAGACTCGACTATCAAAAGTGGGTGAGAGTGACACATGTAGCTAATGGATTACACTAAATGGTCTCATATTAACCAGGTCACATAACCTAAGCAAGCTTAATAATGTGTAGAAAAAAATCCCCTAATGTAAGAAAAATAAAAACCTACACTAACACCCATGTTAAAAGTGTACCTTAGGTGGGTGAAAATATGGGTCCCAAAAAAGGAATCCTGATGAGGTACCCATGTTAAAAATATCCCCCAAAAAAGAAGAATCCTCCCATAGAGTAGAGAGATAAAACACCCCCTCAAATAGAGAGAGTGAAGGACAAGGAATCCCCCCAAAGTAGACACTTGTCACACCCCCAACAAAGCTCACAAATGAAGGAAATTTCTCTCAATGAAGGTTTTAGTGAATATCTATGTGATTTTCCATGATGTAGGATAGAACTTAAGATCAATGATGTTTTCCTAAATCAACTTCTAAATGTAGTGCATATTAATCTCAATTTGTCTTGTTCGCTGATGATGAACTGGATTCATTAAGATTTGTATCAAACTTTGATTATCACAAAAGATGATTGTAAGATTTTTGAATGGAATGTTGAACTTAGTGAGAATATTCTAAAGCCAAATAGCCTTAGTGGCAGAATCAACCACCCCTTGATACTCAACCTTTATAGATGAAAGAGAAATTGCAAACTATTTCTTACTCAACCAACAAATTGGGTTGGAACCAAGTGAGAAGCAATACCTTGAAGTAAACTTGTGATCCTGAGAATCATTTTCCCACTTTCAATATGTGTGTCCCACCAAGCCAATATCCACACCCACTCAATATTGAATCCCATAACTATGAGTACCTTGAATGTAGTGGATAATTTTCAAGTAGCTACTTTTCAATTGTAACTCATGTGGCTCCTACTTTAATTGAGTGACCATGCCCATAGGATATGAAATGGTTGGCCTCATACATGAGTCAAGTAAATGAGAATCCCAATAAGTTTTTGGTATAAAGTGTCATCAACCAAAGGTGAAGACCACTTAGCCTCAAGTTTGACACTTGGTAGAAATGGAGTCAGTGCATGCTTGCAATCAACAATGTGAAATATGGATAACATATCATGAGAATGCTTGATTTGTTAAAGGAAGATACTTGATGATGACTAAATGATCTCAATCCCCAATAAGTAATGCAAATGGCCCAATCTGACATCATAAATCTATCATGCAAGAAATTTCCACTACCTCGATGTTGGATGAGTGTCTCCTTGTGATCAACAAGTCAACAACATAGAAAACTAGAAATGTGATTTTCATCTTACAAAAAAATGTATACATTTAAATCAAAATGGAATTGAGTGAATCCAACTATCAGAAGGAGGGAGTCTAATTTGGCATACCAAGCTTGAGGGGCTTGTTTGAGGCCATAGAGAGACTTTTGAAGACAACAAACTAGTGAAGGATCATGTATGAACCCTTATGAACCATTATGGATTTTATTGGTTGCTCCATGTAGATTTCCTCTTGAAGGTCACTGTGAAGAAAGACACTCTTCACATCCATTTGATGAAATTCCTAAAATTAAATTGCAACTATAGCAAGAACAAGCCAGATGGAGTTCATTTTAGTAGCAAGCATAAAATTCTTAGAGTAGTCAATCCTAAGAACCTGGGAGAATCCTTCTACAACAACGAAAGCCTTATTATTGTTAACTGACCCATCTACTTTCTATTTAATAGATCCACTTGCATCGAACAAGTTTTCTTCCCTTAGGAAGAGAGACAAGATCTCATGTATGATTCATTTCCAAGGAATCAATCTCTTCTTGCATAATAGCATTCCACTCAAGGGTACTCGAAGATTCTCGAAAGGATTATGGATCAAAAATATAAGCAATGAAGAGATGTGGATCCTATTGAAACTATGACCTTGTTGTTGAACACCCGAAATACTAAGAGGGTGATCCCACAATAGTGGTTTACCATTTTGGCCAAACTAGACATTGAAATATTTTTTTAACTAAATCTTCACTTTTGGGCACCTATAGCGGCTAAAGCGTGAGGAATTTGAAGATGATGCAAACTAGAGTTTAAGTGACATTTTGTCTATAGATTCTAAATATATTTTTTCAAAATTTTGGAATCATATTGCACTTCTTTTCTATCTCCCTTGCAAACTAGTTTTTTTCAAAAACAACATTTTTAAAAAGTGGCATCACCATATAACACATAATTTTTTTTCCATGAAGGATAAAATTCTAATTCTTTTAATTTAGATTTGTAACTTTGATATCTTGTGCTTCCACTTGGTTAGATAGTTTTTATTGAATATTTTTTCTTAATCAAGTTTTGAAGTTAAAACCAATTACAATTCAGACATAGCGCAATGTATAACATATAACCTTTTTTGTATGTATCAAATTCATTTTTTTTTTGTTGGATCAAGGACTTCAATATTTGGTGTACTCATATTTTTCAATTTTTTTATAATACGCTATTATTCCACATGTGTAGAATAGAGCTTAATTTTCGATGAAAAACCTATGTTTAATAAAACTAAAAAAAAATACATAATAAAACCAAAACATATTAAAATTATAGTCGTTGGATAGCTCATTCGAGGACTACCAGATTCTAGTTGGGTTTGTGAAGCCTCCTCCATTTTCATCCTCAACCCGGAGCTTGAGCGTAAAAATTTGGACTTTTAAAGTGCAGGGAGAATGATGGCAAAGGGGGTTCACTCAAACGAGGTTCACTCGAACTCAGGTTTGAGCAAAACCCTTTCTTTTTACGTGTGTTTGTTTTTGGGCGATAAATGTGGGCAATATTTAATGGGTTAGCTCGAACTGCAAGATTCGTTCAAACCCTAAAACTTTTTGCATGGGGTTATTTTATCTTGTTTTCCTTCCTCCATCAAATTGTAAACCACTATTGTGGCTTCACCTAGGGGTGAATCAAGATTCTTTTAAACCACTTAAGAATTTAAGCATTCAATTCTCATTGTTGCAAGGTGTGCACCCTTGGTATCCTTGTGTTGTTTAGTGCAATGCTCGGGTTCATGACATGGCTTAACCACCTCCCATGGATTCATTAACTTTGGTGATTGTATCGGGCATTAACAGGTTGATCTTTTGGTGCAACAACAACCATCTGTGCAACAATTGGTATCAAAGCTTGGGTCACAAGTTCGAACCCCTTGCTTGCATTGGGGGGGATTGTTGCAAGGTGTGCACCCTTGATCTCCTTGTGTTGTACATTGCAATACTCGAGTTCACTACATGGCTTAACCACCTCCCATGGATTTATTAACTCTAGTAGTTGTATCAAGCATTAACAAGTCGATCTTTTGATGCAATGGCAATCATTTGTGCAACACTCATAGAATATTTAATTTTCATACTTAATGAATGAAAGCATGAAGACAACCAATAACATCACATAACACATGAACACTAGATTTTTATGTGGAAAACCCAAAATTGGAAAAAAACATGGTGAGGATTAACTCAGAATATATTATAACCGATTATAATATATTACAAAAGTGCTCACTACAGGTGGATTCACTGTCCACTAAGAAAATAAAAGATAGAAGAGAGTAGTTGCACATAGCCAAATTTGAACTATTATAAAATACATCTACAATATGTTGGAGTACAGTTCCATTGAAGCTCAATATACCGACTTCAAACACTTCATACTAATCTGAATCAATACTCTGCTCTACTTTGCATTCGCTCTATATTTGCACAATTTACATCCACAAACTCTTTTCATGTATCTCTACATCAAAAATATCCTTCATATATATTAGCTTCATCTACAACATCAATTAGGCCAGCCTAATTAGATGTAATGTACAAAATATAACTTGTCGGCTCAATATACATACATACACTCTTCACACCAAGATTCAAAACTTGTAATAATTCAAAATAGGTCAGAATTGACCTAAAATAGCACCCACATAGTGGATAACCACTTATTCAAACTCCGCAATACAAAAAACTCATTAGGTTGACATCGGTAATAACCTAATAAAAAAATTGCCAACTGTACACCCACATTCGAACACGCAAACCTCCAAACTCTATGCCATTTGGAATACATAGTCTAATGACACTTGTCAACATCTCCACAAATTTGTAAAGACAGATTCCAATCCATGGAGAAGTGAAGATTCACCAAAACATGTGTACTAAACTAGGAAATGCCTATTACTGTCAAGCCGATACACTATCACTCATAAATTCAACACCAGGAGCCAAAACAAGATGGAATTCTAGATTTAGGTTCCTCTTACATCCAACATAATTATATTAGAAGCACAAAGTAATAACTTATACAACGAACCAATGCGAACCCAAAAACCAGATGTCCTATATACCAAATTAGCTATATTTACACTTAGTCAATTTCCATATGAACCAACTTCACCAGATCAAACCTTCTTGCAAAATTGCATTTCATAATCATCTTCAAACACACTCAAGCCATCTAAACTAATATGAAAATTTTTCTTCATATCGGAATACAAAGTTGACATCAATGACAACATTGAACTACATAATTGTATAACTTGTGCTCATCCCACATGCTCATGTTGTTAACAAATGCATCAATGACAAACTCCTTATTCTTTCAAAAATATCCCCCTTTTTCATTGATGGAAACATGCCTTAAACATCGCCAAAATTATTCTCCCCCTTTGATATCAAGGGAAAATGGAACATACAATAGTCATCTCAGTTACTGGATCTCCCCTTGACAAATTTATTCATATAACTGAAAAACTAAATTGAATCCCTCTAAGAATGCCATTTACCACAATTGGATAAAAAACTTGTACTGGAGAACACTTTACACCATCTGCATATGTACATAGAATTATGAAATAATAAACTAAAATGTGAAAAAAGTAAAGAAATTATTTTCACCCGAAGGAGGAAGTTGACTCTTGCAACTTCTCAAGGTGGGCTTGCCGCACTTGCTTTCCTTCTCAAATCATCCTAGCACTCCCTAGATTCTTCTTTAAGTTTCCAACTCCAACAAAATTTCTTTACCTTTTTTTGGAGTGTTGGGTAGTGGATTGAGCTTTGCAGCCTTATCAACACTCAATAGGGCACTAGAAATATATAAGAACTTGGGGTTCACCAAATCCATGAGATTTTTTAACTGCAAAATGATCTCTTTTTTCCCTTGCATTTGGAAGAAATGCTCATGTAAATCTTTTGTAGCAGACCTTGTGCTTCCATCTAGATCATGTGTCATATCATAGGAACTAGAAAAATTTTCAATATGAGACTCAATTGAGTCCATTTCATCCTTTATGCTCTTTGAGGCTCCGAGCCACTTCATGCAAAACTAAAACAAGGCTTTGGCCTTTGCCACACAAGCCTGTGCACCTTTGAGACTTTCTTGAATTTTTTTGTGTGTATGGGAACACTTCTCCATTATCTCCAACAATATATCATCCATTTTATTATCTAGTTCTTTTTCCAAATTTCTTTTAATCCAGAGGCATATTCCTTAAAAGAATCAATCAAAAATTCTAGGTTTTCCATATCAGATAGTGAACTATTAGTGCTTGTACTGGGTATGGCTTCATGTGGGACCTTCACAACATCATCTATCAATTCTCCACTCTTTTTATGTGTCTCAATTATTTCCTTCTAGGAAGATGATTGAAAGACATATCCTAGTTGAAGCTTGTGGAGGGGCGAGATTCTAAGTCCACATTCCCCTGTTGCATAGGCAGATGTAGCAATTGCATGAACACTACGGGCTAGAACTATAATTTCATATTTAGAATATTCTTTAAATAATATCTAGAGTTTTTGGAGGATTCACTATTGGCCTTGAATCTCTCATGTACATTCTTCTCTTTTAACTCCTTCTCACTAATGTTAACTGGGTTCTCCACTTCTTTCTTTGCATCATTGGATGCATCTTCTCTCTTTTCTCATCAGTCTTCCCTGTATCTTCTTCACCAATAAATTTTTCTATGTTTTTCAGAGGGATGATTTTCTCCAGTTGGTCTTGCATATTCTCAACATCTATCTAGGTATTGGAGGAGGTTTTTGATGGTCTTTGGATGTATCTTCCTTTGTAGTATCTTCTCTGGTAGTTGCATCTCCTTCAACATTCTTCTCAACTTCTATATTTCCTTTTGTAGTCTCTTCCACATCCGGAAGAACATTATCATGTGCATTCCCTTCTTTTGTCTCATGCTCATGTTGAGCATCATCATTCTGTGCTTCTTCTTTTGTATTCACTTTCAGAGCAGGGATTTCCTCATACATTTCTTCTTTGTTCTCTGGGGTCATTCTAAACCTTTGTGCTAGGTCTCCCACTTTTTAAATAGACTCCTTTCAGAGCCTCTCGAGATCATTTTGATCTCCTCCCATAAGGGTTGTCACTCTTTATTTTGTGTAGAATTCCTTACTATACAATTTAGCCAATGTGGCTTTTATTCTTCAGAGAGAGCAGCACTAATCTTTTCCAATGCATAGGCCTTCAATTTATCCTCTTCCTCTATTGCTTCCTATCTTCTCTCAATCAAAACATTCTATATTCCTCATATCAACTTCAAGAACAACAATATATTTTATAATGACTTCAACTATGGTGGTCTTGTCCACCTCATCCACAGTAGGGACATAATAACCCGACCAAAATAACCCTGGACAGAATAACCGACCAAAATAACCCAGGGACAAAATAACCCAGGGTCATAATAACCCATGGACAAAATAACCCGTGGTCAAAATAACCCATGGACAGAATAACCCATGGTCATTTTAGATCAAGCTGGTAATGATGAGAATCATTTTTTAATATTCACACATCGACAGATCTTATCTTACCAGTTGAATATACAATTACCAATAGAGGGGAAAAGTTTTTTTCATGACAATAATGATGAGAATCATTTTTTAATATTCACCACCGCATAGAACTTGCAATTACAGAAAGAATCTGAAAATTGGTTTAGTGATGGTACATTTAAAACCGTGCCAAGTATTTTTCAACAGTTGTACAAGATTCTTGGCTTGAAAATTGATGCAATATTTCCATTCATTTATATTCTTATGAGCAACAAAACAAGAACCACTTATACACAAGTACTTGCAGAATTAAAAAAAACTTCAACTTGATCTAAACCCAAAATCTATACTTACTGATTTGGAATTAGGTTTCATGGGAGCTATTTCTGAATTTTTTTCCAAATGCCACTATTTGGGGATGTTTTTTCCATTTCTCTCAATGCTTGTGGAGGAAAGTTCAAGAAGAAGGTCTACAAACACATTACAGTGCTGATGAAGTATTTGCATATGAGATCAAGAAACTTGCTACATTAGCTTTCGTGCCTCAGATGGACATAATTGATGCATTTGAAACACTTCAACAATCTTCTTATTATACAAAACATGAGGAGACCTTGCAACCTATAATTGATTATTTTGAAGACACATGGATTGGTAGACTAACCAGAAGAGGCAACAAACGATCACTCAAGTTTTCAATCACAATGTGGAATTGCTATTCAGCTACTCAAGATGATCTTTCCATAACCAATAATACTATTGAGGGATGGCATAGAGGATTTAGTGAATTGCTTCAAGTATTGCATAACTCAATCTGAAAATTCATCAAAGCAGTGAAAAAAGAACAGAGTCTCCAAGAGAATAGAATAGAGAAATATATGGTTGGATACACTGGGCAACCAAGTAGGAAAAAATACTGTGAACTCAAAGAAAGACTAAAAATATTTGTTGATGGTTATGACAACCATAACATTTTATATTATATAAGAGGCATCACTCATAATTTGACACTTTAATTGAAAATTTGAATAATAAAGTTTTTTAGCAACATACATGTAATTTATAAATTTTGTTTTCCTTTCTCTAGATTCTTATGGGGATATTTTGTCCATGGGTTATTTTGACCACGGGTTATTTTTGGCTTGGGTTATTATGACCCTGGGTTATTTTGTCCCTGGGTTATTGTGACCGGGTTATTCTGTCCGAGGGTTATTTTGGCCGGGTTATTATGTCCATAACCCATCTACCTCAGTATACAATGTTGCAATTTCCTCTAACAACTCATGTTGAACAATACCATTGGAAAGTGCATCTACTTTCATAAGACCATGGGTTCTTACCAAAGGTTTCTTCTTTTGATTTTTCTTCTCATCTAGTGTCTTCTTCATGTTGGCTTCTACCTTATTCTCTCGCATGTGGATCATAAAGGCTTATTTTTCTTTTTCCACCTCAGCCTCTTCATCGGGAACTTGCTTTGAACTTTGTGAAGCTTCACCTTTCCTCTTGTGGACCAATTGTGGTCCCTCTTCTTTCTTTTCTTCTTCTTCCTCCTCATCAACATTCACTCCCACATATTGCTCCCTAGTAACTTTTTTCTTCACTCTCCTCTTCATAGGGCCAACTGGTTGTGCTATCAAAGCAACCTTTTCCTTCTTAGGTCTCATTTTATGTTTTACTAGAGAAGCCTTTTCCTTCACCAAAGAACTCTCAGGTACTTTCCTCTTTTCTCCTATGTAGGCTTAGTCCCTCAGGAGGACTTCTAAGAAACTGGAGGAGTGGTAGATTCTCTACCAGATCTCCCTACACTTGATGAGATTTTTGAAGCACTATACATAGCCTTAGCTTGTTCCACTTGTTATTTAGAGAGGCCCATAGCCTCTGCAACTGTAGCAGTCATTTTCTCCACTATCTTCTTTATTTGTGATTGTCTTTGATCCAAGTGGAATTCCATTGAATTCTCTTCATATGTTACATACCTTCCTTCATAGGCGTCCTTAGGTTAGCTAAGCATGTAGTCTACGGACCCTACAATCTCTTCCTCAGTGATCTCATATCCCATTTATGGGATCCATATAGTTATAAGCTCTACTTCTTGTATAATGCATTCATCTTTAGAAACCATAAAAATAATATCCTTGTACTTTTCCACCATTTTTTAAGGAATTCTCTCCCTTTCCTGCACCCTCTTCTAAAATACTACAAAGAATGCCACAAGGGAATCATCATGTGTCTTAGCATCTCCAAGGCCTCTCAAAAATTCTCTGATTTGGTGTGCAATATATCTTCCTTTCAACCACACCACACTCTTTGTTCTGAGGAATTTTTTGAAGAAGTAAAATAGCAAACATATGATTAAAGTTCTAAATTTAAAATGATACCTATAATCCTTTGTCTTTTGTAATTTCTCCATTAGCTACTGTCTCAAAAGTTCACACAAGTCATAATTAGCTCCTTATTCCACCATTTCATAAGCAATATTGATGGTTGTGGTAAATATAGAGTTCTCTCTGTTTGAAAAGTAAACCTTATATCCAATCATCATTGTTGCATACTTCATAGCAGGGTTTCTAATGTCTTTTATGGTCAACACTCTCATGTCATACTTAGCTCTGGTTAACTATGTGATCATTTCATTCTTCACCAATTTGAGTACTAGAAAGGGTTACATTGAACATAACCCTGAAACTTCCCTAATCACCTAATCTATGATCAACCTAGGCATATCTATCGATAAAAAATTATCATGGATGCAGCTCAAAGCAATCCTTACCAAGCACTATCATGGAAAAAGTCTGGAAACCCTTGCCACACATCGAGCTTCTTCGCAATCAAATTCTGATATTTTGGTTTAAGTGCAAAGTCATCACTAGTGAGCTCTTTTACCCACACATCACCAAGCTTTGAATGATCATTCTCCTCTAATTTTCCATGAATGTATATCCTTATATCCTCAGTGTGCAAGACTCCATAAGGAACCCTTGAGAAGCACCTTCTAGATCAACTTCTGTGGATTTTTTGAGATGCTTCTTGAATTTAGGTTGGGTTCTTTTAGTGACCTCAATAACTCTTGGAATTTCTAATGTATTTTTTTTCCAAACAACTTTTAGAAGAACTAGGGCACGTGAAAAATTGTAAATATCTTCTACTTCACTTTCTGGCTAGGTTTTGTATGCATCAGAACTTAATCATTTCGATCACTGCAATTCACTTCTTCATTGCTCTGCTCTTCTAAAATTCTCATTGAATGAATTTGATTGAGTGAAATCACTTATAACCCTTTCAAATTTTACCTAATTTTTCATTGAATACTTTATTCAATAAGGCTATAAAACCCTAATTTTTTGCACAGTCAACTTCAAATGCTCCACAAATTTCCATATCATGATATTTTTTATCGGGGTCTTCTCCATTAGATCAAATGAATTGATCTACACCACATATCCACATGTTGAAGCATCAACACCATTTCTTATGCGAGGGATGAAATATTTCTATTAAATCTCCCCCTAAGCCAAAGCTCTCTTCTTAGTTTCTGAAGGAAACATCTGCACTAGATGGTGGTACAGACTCATCCTTAACCTCTATCTCTTCCTTATTTTTCCAAATCTTGTCCATCTCTTTCTTCATCTCTACTGGATTAGCCTTTTTCACTATATCATTCTTCTTTACTAGATTATCCTTATTCATAATTTTGTTTCTACAAAACTTAGAAATGTGTCCAGGTCTATTGCAATTGTAGCATATGACATTATTTTGACCAATCTTACTTCCATTCATTCTAGATTTGCATTGATTATCTTTATGCCAAAATCAATTTCATGTATAACAATAGCCATTGAAAGATTGAACTATTCTATCATTGTTATAGCCATTCATCATTTGACTTCTACATTCACTAGCTTTATGACCAAATCTCTTGCATGTAAAGCACTAAACGGGAAAATATGGAACATTCTTATTCATCCTTCTTCAGCATTCCATAGCCTTATGTCCAAATTTATTACGAGAATAAAAAAACCATTAAAATATGGGTACCTTTGTGCATTTGGTTATCTGATTGGTGGTCTTCTAGCTTCATTTCTTTGATTTTGGTTCTACTTTCCATTGTTCTTTTTGTCTCTAGTTTTCTTTTCAGCTTGATTTGGAGTTTGATCTATCTTTGAGCTTTCTCCTATCTCAAACCCTAATCCACCTTTATCTTTGGATCCTTTTTTATTTGCAATAAATTCATCAATCTTTGTAGAAATCATCTTGAATTTTTATTCATGACTCCTTGCTTTTTGAAAATTCGATCTTAGATCCACAACTTCTTGTTCAATCTTTATGCATTCTTTAGATTTTTTTTCACCATTGTATTCAAACATTCTTCAACTCTTTTTCTTTCTTCAACTTGCACTTTCATACCAATAATTATTTCACTTTCTTCCTTCAATTGCTCACTGACCTCCCTATTCCTTTCTCTAAATTTCTTGATTTTCTCTCTAATTTCTTTGATGCATTCATCTACTTCTTTGACATTTTCTTTTAGATCTTTGTTTTTACCTTCAATTCTTTTCATATCTTCAAGAGAAACTTTGAGTTATCCATTTATGTCAAATATACAATCTTCTTCTATAGATCCAACAACAAGAATCTCTTCTAGAGGAATAGGTAGTCTTCTCATAGCCATGTGTTCAACCTCCAAGATCTTCCCCAAGAGATTAAGCTCCTTCCAAGGAACCAAACTATGATACCAATTGTTGAACACCTAGAATACCGAGAGGGGGTTGAATCAGTATTATTTTAAACCACTTAAGCATTTAAGCCTTCAATTCTCATAGCATATTTAATTTTTAGTAATGAATGAAAGCATGAAGATAACCAATAACATCACATAACACATGAACACTAGATTTTTATGTGGAAAACCCAAAATGGGAAAAATCACGGTGAGGATTAGCTCACAATATATTATAACCAGTTATAGTATATTATAAAAGTGCTCACTACAAGTGGAATCACTATCCAAGTGGACTCACTACCCACTGAGAAAAGAAACGATAGAAGAGAGTGGTGGTACATGGCCAAATTTGAACTATTACAAAATGTATCTACAATATCCTAGAGTACAATTCCATTGAAGCTCAATATACTGACTTCACACACTTCATACTAATCTAAATTAATACTCTACTCTTATTTGCATTCAATCTATATGTGGAAAATTCACATCTAAAAACTCTTATCACATATCTCTACATCACAAAACATAAAAAAAAAATCCTTCATATATATCTTGTTCATCTACAACATCAATTAGGTTGGAATAATTAAATGTAATATACAAAATATAACTTGTTAGCTCAATATACATTCATACACTCTTTGTGTCATGATTCAAAACTCATAATAATTCAAAGTAGGTCACTGTGGACCTAAAATAGTATCCACATAACATATCACCACTTACTCAAACTCCGCAATACACAAAACCCATGAGGTCGGCATCGGTAATGACCTAATAAATTTTTTTACCAACTATACACCCATATTCAAACACACAAATCTCCAAACTCTATGCCATTTGGAATACACACTCTATTGACACTTTTCAACATCTCCACAACTCTATAATGCTAGATTCCAATCCATGAAGGATTCACCAAAACATGTGCACTGAACTGTAAAATTCCTGTTATTGTCAAGATGATACACTATCACTCATAACTTCAACACCAAGATCCAAAATAAGATGAAATTATGGATTTAGGCTCCTCTAACATCCAACATAATTATAGTAGAAGTGTAGAGCAAGAACTTATATATCAGACCAGTGCATACCCAAAAATAGGATGTCCTAAATACCAAAAGTACCTGTATTGACACTTAGTCAATTTCCATATCAACCAACTTCATTGGATCAAACCTTCTTGAAAAATTTCCTTTCATAATCATCCTCAAATATACTCAAGCCATACAAACTGATCTGCACAATGGTATTCATACCAAAATACAATGTTGACATCAATGACAACACTGAACTGAATAACTATATAAATTTTTCTCATCCCACATGCTCATGTTGCCCAAAAATGCATCAATGACAAACTCCTTATTCTTTCAACACTTGTTCTTCAGGTATTTGAAGGATCACCAATCCAATCACCTATTGAATCCAATGTCTAACAATCCCAAAGAGATCATGTAGCTAGAGAGTGTGGAAAAGAATCGTCAACCTCTTAATGATGGTTGTGAGAGGAATCTAAATCCTCATCATCATTGCCACTATATAAAGTGGGGGAAGAAGACTCCTCATCAAAATTAGGAGGATTCAGATCCTCTAAATAATTTTCATCAAGATGCAATTACTCCAATGTGATGGTGGATGTAGAGCTAGTACGAGAAGAATTGAAAAGACTCTCCTCAAAACGAACACTCCTCTTAATGAACAAATCATGAGTGGTGGAATGAAGAAGCATGTATCCTTTGGTACCATTTGGGTACCCAAAAAATATGCAATTCTTTTTTTACAAATTCATAGCCTTGAGTTTCTTTGTTGTAATGTAGATGCATGATAGAAAACCAAACAATCAAAATTTCTTAACTGTGGGTTTCTAACTAGTCCAAGCTTGAAAAGGAGTTAACCCATTCATATCTTTATGAGGAACTCGATTTTGAATGTAACATGCATATTTTATGGCCTCCACCTAGTATTGAGGTTCCAAATATTTGGAGCGTATCATACAATTTTCCATCTTTTTCAAGGACCTATTCTTGCATTCTACAACACCATTTTGCTGAGGACTATATGGAATTGTGTGTTGCAAGTTAATTCCTTTGAAAGCACAAAATCATCAAAACCAATGGTTAACATATTCACCCCGATTATCTATATGAAAAATTGGTGATATGAGTATGAGGATGCCATCAGTTAATGTTGAACACGAGTGAAGAAAATGGATATTTGGTGCAAGGGAAGGGCATAAGGAATTGGATCAGAGTAAGCATAAAAAAAGAGCATTATATAAAAACTATAAATGTTGGAGGCAAACATCTTCCTTCCTATAAATTACCCAAAAAACAAAGGAAACTACTTAGAACAGGCCACCACCGACAACTACTATGCAAATAAAATAGGGTCTTTAGATAGTGAAGTAAAGCGACCTAATTTTCTGCAAAGAAAAATCTTAAAGAAGAATGACTAGCTTTCTTTTTAAAATGAAAGATATGAGATATAGATAATAAATTTAGAGGTAAGGTAAATTTATGCATAAAATTAAAAATAAATAAATGTTATAATGATAAAAAGATCAAACATGAGTAAAAGATTACAGTATACAATTTTCTCTTCTACAAATATATTAAATGGCAATCATTAATAGACTGATCTTGTGTGATTATTTAACTAATTTTATTTAGTAGTTATTTTTTAAATGTTTTAAATTTTCTTTTTGGAATTAGAGGTTTCTTTTTCTATTTTAATTTCTAGTTATTTTAAGTAATCAAAATATAATTGTTTTCATCATATAATATTTATAAAAATATATTACTATTTATTTTAGAACTATAAGATATATTTTTTATTTAACAATGATACATAAGATATGTTGGCAATTATTGTCATTGATGTCAATACTTGGCAGTTGGTAGTTGTTTTTCATTGATGTCAACACTTGGCGAAGGTTGTCTTATAAGGGAGATTGTTGATATATGATTATGTAACTGAGAAGTTCATGATCGGATGTCATGCCCTATCTAATGAAAGAAGAATTGAGAAGTTCATGATTGGATTTCATGCCTTATCTAATGAAAGAAATTATAAAGAAGTTCATGATTATGTCATTCCTTATCTAATGAAAGAAGCATTGAAAAATAAGTTCATGATTGGATGCCATGCCTTATCTAATGGAAGAAGCATTGAGAAGTTCATGGTTGGATGTCATACCCTATCTTGTATTGAATATAGTTACTATTAGAAGAATTGGTTTCATAATGATATATTAAGAGGAGGATTAGAAGCATTGATGATGGTGGAGAGATATTTCTAATGTTTTATGAACTAAGAAGAGAAATTTTTAGCCTTCGCAAGTTTTTTATGTGCTTTTGATCAAGAAGCTCTATTGAAGACTGTTCTAGAGAATGCTCTACATTCCTCTATTGTTGAAGATTTTAACTTGCGGTTTTGGATTCAATGTTTGTGTTATGTGTATATTGTACTCCTATCTTTTTAGGTCACAGTGCTGTCGAGGAGGTTCCTATTAATAGCAAAAGGTTGTCTGTGTTGGTTGTTTGGACTAGTTTGGAAAATGCTCTACAATTCTCTGCATTGATGTCTTTGCTCTTGCATCTTGGCGAGTGGTATTAAAATGTATATGCAGTATCTTAGTTCCAATATCATGTGTTGAAGTGGTCCAAAAATTGTTTCGATAATGTTATATCTCATGGTCATGTATTTTGTGATTCAAAATTAAAGTATTATAATCCTATTTGATTGTAGTGGCTATTGGTTGAATAATTTTATGGAAGAAGAGTTTGGAACTGTTGTTGGATATTCAAGGAACATCCCTCTATAATCTGCATGTAAATGTATAATCTCTTTGGTGCTGAATGTTTTTTTGAGTTGGCTTTCTAAGTTATTTTTGGATATCTAGCCAACAGGGCTTGTTTCCTAGCTTGTGCTTAATGCTTATTGGTTTGTGCTAGTAGATGAAGTTGTGTTATGATAGATTTGGGTCCTAACCTATCTTGTTGGAGATTGCATTGAGTAAATTTAATTGGAAGTATGTTTTTGGGTTGACTGGTTATGTGCTTCACATTTTATCTACACATTTCCCTATTACCAACTTAAGTTGATGTGCACCAATGTGTGATTTTTTTAGGATCACATTGAAAGATGTAACAAGGTTATTTTTGGTCCTCTCTATGTTCACGATTGGACTACACTATATTCTCATTGCTGACTTGGTGAATTCATTGTTTATCTTCTTCCTGGATAACCTAATTGATTATATGAAGTGTTGTAGTGGATATATAAATGCAAGATAATTTCAAATGAAGATGTATGGATTAAGAGAACACGTGTCAAATTATGTGTGTGTACATTGTATTAAATATCCAGTAGAGAAAGTGCAAAAGGAAGATTACTTGTGCTTAATTTACTAAGTTAGTAGAGTGTTATGTTGACAAGCTTTGTATCTTTTCTATAAACTCTTTGTATCCTGCTTTGAGATAGTGAATCTCACCAGGTCCTCTTATATATTTCCCCTAAATTTGTATCTTCTTTAGTGTTTACAAGTCTCGTGTATCTTTCCCTAAGGTTGTAGCCTTGGTAAACAAGTCCTTGGCAGTGAGCCTAATCTTAATTTTGCAGTGAGCATATTTACTATGATTTAACTCTCATCGTGGTTTTTCCCTCATTTTATTTTCCACATAAATATGGTGTCATCTTATGCATGTGTATGTTCGGTGTTTCATTTCTCATTGCTGCTAAACTAATTAAGGGTTAAATTATTATATATTTCATTATTGTGATTTGTTGACCTTAAACTTCTATATCTCATGTTGTTGATGATTACGTAGTTTGAATTACTTAAGGAGTTAAGTTTTGAAGTAGATTGATTCACCCCCCCTCTTAGTCTATGGGCATGTCCAATAATTGGTATTAGACCCAATTTCCTCTAAAGAAGCTTAACCACTCGAGGCAATGATTCATAATGGCACATGATGGTTCATTCAAGGGTCCTAGGTTTGATGGGACTAATTACTCTTTCTAGAAGTTGAGTATGGAGAACCACTTAGAATCTCTAGGGTTTGGTGTATGGCAAGCTATCAAAAATGGTTATACTGCTCATGCTATTACTCCAACAAATCCTTTTGAAATCAAATTATATTATTGCAACAATAAGGCTGAGAATGCTCTCTTGTGTGGTTTATCTGATTCAAAGCTCTTGAAGATGATGAATTGCAAATATGCTAAGGATGTTTGGGAAAAGCTTTGTAGCATATATAAAGGAGATACTAAAGTCAAGAAATCCAATCTGCAAATCTTTAAAAGTAAATTTAAGTCTCTGAAAATGACTAAGCATGAAGAAATTGCAAGCTATATGCTCTAGGTGTAGGAAGTAGTATCTGTCATCACTAGTCTTGGTGAAGAAGTAAAGGAAAGTGAGATTATGGAGAAAGTTTTGAAATCTCTCCCCAGATCTTTTAGTCATAAAGTGTTTCCTATTGAAGAATCCAAGGACTTGGATCAATAATCTATAGATTAAATGTTTGGTTCTCTCATAGCCTTTGAAATGAGATAATTTGATAATATTTCTCCAAAGAAGGAAGTTTCCTTCAAAGTCAATACAAAGGTAGAAAATGAAATCATTGATCAAAATGATGATCTTGATCAGGTTGAAACAAAATTTGTGAGAAGGTTGAAGAAAGGCACTAGCAAATATAAAGCTACGTTACCTTTTAAATGTTTCAATTGTGGTAGAATTGGTCATTTTGCATCTAAGTGTCCTTATAAAGAATCAGTTGATGATAACAAAAGAGAAAAGATCACAATAAATTTCTATTCTAAGGAGAGAAATTTTTCTTCTAAAGATGATGATAATAATTCATTTGATTAATCTCTATATATAGCCGTGAAAGACAAAATAAGTAATATTTAAAAATATAAAAGGTCTAGTACATTATAGAATGATAAGGGAAAAGAAAGATCCATGGCAATATGAACTACCTTTTATGCAAAGGAGGAGGAAAATCCTTGGGTGATTGATAGTGGCTATTCTCACCACATGGCTGGTGACAAAAAAAATAAAAAATTAATTAATTTAATGGTGGAGTTGTTAAGTTTGGTGATGATATGTCTACAAAAATCTATGGAAAAGGAGACATAATGATTGGTGGAAAGAACAAAACTGAAGATGTCCTTTATGTCAAAGGTTTGAAGCATAATCTTCTAAGTGTAAGTCAGATGTGTAGTAAGGGGTACAACCTCACCTTTCATGCTAATGGTTGTGAGATTGGAAAAGAAGGGTCCAAAAGGATGGTTGTTGAAGGCACAAGGGAAAATGGTAATGTCTATCATGTTGGCATATTGTTGCCATTGATGTCAAAAGAGGATTAGGTGTGAGATGGAACTGGTCCTGCATGAAAGGAGTGTTGGCATTAATGTCAGAATGTTTTCATTGATTTCTAAGAAAGATGGTGTATTGTGGATCTAGTTTTGGAAGGTGGAGTGTATGTTACAAAAGGTGTCATGATGGTGCAGTGATTTCTCCCAGTACTCAAGAGAAAAATCTGTGTCCAGATTCGACATGGGTTTTCTGAGAGCATCTCAGGCATGTGCTCTGCAAGTTCAAGGGATGAAGGATGAACTCATAAAAGAATTATTTATGTCTCAAACAAAATCAGGGTTCATCAGTTAAACCCTAGGTGTGTATAGTCATGGCGATCAACAGGTTTTATGTTTTCACATTGACTGTGTACTAACGGTAACTGGTCGTTTAAGTTATAACTTATGCCCTTAAGTTCATTGAGTGATTGGCCCCATTACCTACTCATCTAATTGGTGTCATTGATTTGGAAATTGTTCTACCAAGAATTCACATTGAAGGACATTGTGCAACATATCTAACTATGATCCAATTGTTTATGTAACATATTTTTCTCGGTTGTTCATGTGAGGAATCTGATCAAAAGTTATGTCTATGAAAAAGTCCTTAAGAATTTCTACGTTCTTCTTATAAGGAGTGAGTTTATCATCCTTGGTTTGGTAGTCGTCATTGACTTGGTTGATAACCAACTATGAGTCCCCATAGACTTTTAGCTCTTGTATCTGCCACTGCACTGCTATCCTTAGACCTATTATTAGGGCTTCATATTTTGCATTATTATTGGTACAAGAAAAGGATAGACGGTATTATTTTGGAATGCACTCACCTCTAGGGGTGATACAAAGAATACCTGCCCCTGATCCATGTTGGGTAAATGATCTGTCAACGTACATTTTCCACTAATCTGTTGTATTGACAAGGAACATTGATTCATCAAAAAATTCAGATATCAAAGGATTCTCTCCATAGATAGGTGTGTTTTCTAGTTTGTTTCTAATTACATGTCCTTTGATTGCTTTGTGCTCAACATACTCTATGTCAAATTCAATCAAGATCATTACCCATTTGGACATTTTCCCAATGAGAGTTGCTTTGGATAACAGGTATTTCAATGGGTCAATCTTTGCAATAAGCTTGATTTGGTGCAACAACATGTAATGCTTGAAATTTTGTGAAGCAAAAACCATCGCTAAGCATGCTTTTTTCAATGGATGATTAATTTATTTCATAGCCAACTAAGGTTTTTTTGATGTAATAGATAGCTCTCTCCTTTTCGTTTTCATCATGTTGTGATAGAAGAGCACCTAGTGCTACTGATGTTGCTGAGATATATAGGATCAATAGCTTGTTTGGTATCGACAACATGAGTACTAGAGGTTTCAATGGGTATTCATTGATCTACTGGAAAGATTTTATCTCACTTCTCATCCCACTTGTAAGTTATTCCTTTATGGAGAAGATGAGAGAAAGGGTAGATTTTATCTTATAAATGTGCTATGAACCTTTTGATGGACTACAAACTTCCTTTTAATCCTCTCATCTACTTCAATGCTTGTGGTATTTCTATTTCTAGGATGGATTTTACTTTTTTTGGATCAATTTCTATCCCTCTTTGTGACACGATGTAGCCAAGAACCTTGGCCGATGTAACCCCAAAGACACACTTTTTGGACTCCATCATACCTTATATTCTTCGATTCTATCAAAGATCGGTCCTAAGACTTCTATGTTCTCACTCCTTTTCTTTGATTTGACCAAAAGATCATCCACATAGTCTTCAACTATTTTTTGGATCATGTCATGAAAGATGAGGGTCATTGCTCTTTGATAGGTCACTCTTGTGTTCTTCAACCCAAGCGACATCATGTTACAACAATATGTTCCCCATGGACAAGTGAATGTAGTCTTATGTTGATCCTCCTTAGTGATCATGATCTGATTATAGCCTGAAAATTCATCCATTAGTGATATAATTTCATGTCCAATTGTTAGGTCGACAATGATGTCGATGTTAGGCAAAGGGAAATCATCCTTCGGGCATGCTTTGTTCAGGTCTCTAAAATATATGCATATTCTGATGCCCCCAGTGGGTTTGGAGAAAGGTACCAAGTTTGAAACCCACTCGGGATAATTAATTGGTTGGATAAATCTAATGTCAAATCTGACATCAAGAAGCTTTTATAACTCAAGTTTCATCAAGAGTGTTATTTGAGGGTGCATTTTTCTTAATTTTTGCTTCACCGGTTTGGCTCCATGATAGATTGCTAAATGATGCACAACCACTTCTGGATCGAGCCTAGCATATCTGTGTATGACCATGCAAATTTTTCTCTCCTTTTTTTAGGAATGCTACTAGGTTCTTCTATTCTTCATCCAACAAGGATTTGGCATAGAAAGTTATCTTGGGTGCTTCTTTGTTCCCACATTACTGGGGTAGCCTTCTCTGGCACCACTGAATTTTTGGATGCATTGCACTAAAGGGGAGATTAATCCCTCATCCTTGGTGCCTCAAAGGGTTTTTCACCCTCGGATGCATCCTTTCTTTTACTATTTTAGGATCAGAGAGTTCCACAATGTGGTTTTCACTCAAAGATTTGCATGTTATTTGCAAGTTTTCCATTTTGCGACTGGAGGATTCAATTGTCTCCCCGTAGTACACCCTTGTGTCTAGCTCTATGTCAAAACCAACTTTGTGATTTTCCCATGGTAATTTGTCATGGAGTCCCATGAATTCTAAGTTGGCTTCATCATTTTTGAATAAATCTAGAATCGGTGGTCCTGTTGGTCCCAGTCAATGAGTTGTGGGTATACTAGGCTTATTTAAGTGGTTTGGTCATTTGGTGTGAAATATGTTGGATATCATGAAGAGAGAAATTTTCAAATAGGTCAACAACATCGAGGGGGAAATCATTGTAGGTATTATCACACAATGTGGGTAATCAAGAGGAAGCCTCAACCCTTTTAGTGGAAGTACCTTTTCCAAGATTGGTAACCTTACTAGTGGTACATCCTAATCCAAGATTCTTAGGACGTGTCTTAGGAATGATGGGTTCTATCAATCCATTATCATTTTGTCCCAACTTTTTTTTCTTATTGTACCCCCATCCCTTCATCAACTGCAAGCCTTTGTTGTCATCTTCCATGGGAAGAATGGGTAGGGTTCGGTCATCTTGACAAAGCAGTTTAGAGATATCTTGTTCATTAACATATTCCTTGTTCAAATCACCCCACTTGGTGAAGGTGGTAGATGCAAGCTTTAGTGTTTCATTCACTTTGTTGATAGGTGTGGGTTTCCCATGAGATTTGGGGGAAAGATGTAACTCTCCCAACATAAAAGTGTCCTTCGTTAGTTTATAATCTCCACAACCATCATCCTGGATCACTGCTTTGATGTAAGGAATGTTCTACACAATGAGTGTTTTCATTTATGAGGTAGATGCAAGGGATGATGGGTCAAAAAATGAAGAGGAGGATGTAGGGCCCTCATCATTCTTTGGTATCTAGGGGATTTTGTAAAACTTGGCCTCCAGGTTCTTGCAGTAATAGAAGGGCTTAAGGCCTCCATGGATAGTAACTTCTTTGTCCTCAAAAGGAAACTTTTCATATTGGTGATAGGTCGAAGCTACAACTTTTAGGGAATGAATCCATGGTCGATCAAGCAAGATGTTGTAGGGAAGATCAAGGTCTAACACTTGGCATGTGGTCTCAGTAGTGATGGGTTCCACTTGGATAGGTAGCATGATGATGCCTTGTGATACCTGTTCTTGTTCATCATAAGCTCTGATGGTTTTACTCTTTGTTTTCTCAATAACATCCTCTGAATACCCCAAGTTCTTGATCAACTATAGGGGGCAAATGTTCAAACCAGAACCTCCATATAATAAGACTCCTTTAACTTTTTTCTTATCAAAATTGACCTCAAGGTGTAATGCATGGTTATGAGATGGTTGCGATGGTAGGTCTTGTTCCAAGAAGGTGAGAAGGTGAGGGATAGTAATTTTACCTATGATAGCTTGAAATTGATCAATATCAATATTTTCAGAGATGAAAGACATGTATAAAGCTTTCCCTAAGGTTTCCCTATGTGCAGGAGATAGCATTAATAGTTCCAAGATGGAGATATGAGGGGGTCTTTTTAAGCTGGTCAAGTAGACTGTATTTGCTAGGGTTTGATGTTGAAAATGTAGGTTGTGACCTAGGTTGAGATGAAGCTCCTTGGATGGTGACTTTGCCATGTTGTGTGGTGACTCCACACTTTGCACTAGTTCCTTTCATGGGAACGACAGTGACGACATTGTCACAAGAGGCAACTACATTAGAATATACATGTTGCACGTTATTGTAAGTTTTCCCTTTTCCATTATCACTTGCTTTGTTGTGATCCAACATAGGGTTCTTGTATATCTTGAGATCTTGGTTACCAGTTGGTACTTCAATATATATGGCTTCATTTTCTATAAGATCTTGGATAATATTTTTGAGCCTCATACAGTTCAATGTTTTGTGTCCCTTAATTTTTTGAAAGTCACAAAGATCTTTTTCATTATACCCAAGAGGTTTGTCTTGTGGTTCTTGGTAGTTTTCGAAGTTGGGAAGCGTGATCAGATTTGAATCTACTAGTTTCTTCATGACTGATTCAAAAGATTCCCCCAATTTTGTGTATTTGTGTTTGGGATAGTTGTTTTGATTGGGGGTTCATCTTTGTTGAGTTTCAGTGTTGTTGACTTGATTATTCTACGGTGATGTTGTTGTTTGTTGTACAGTTTATGTGATGGTTGGTTGATTGTTGTTCAGCCTAGTAGCACTTATAACCACTTTAGCATCCACCACACCATCATTCACCACATTCTTGTTCTTATCCCAAACACGAGGCTTGTCATTCAAACTTGTTGATGGGTGGTTATCTTTGTACACTTGTGTATTTCCCACTGAGATAAGGGATATCTCGATGTTAAGGGCCCTAGGGACAACCTTGTTGTAAGTGGTGATGCACTACATTTTTAGATGAAAGGATAGATCTAGATCAACATTTTCTAAGATAATCCCCACTTGTTATTCATTGGGGATGAGCCACTTGCTTTTGCTAGCTCTTTGTCTCCACCATTGCAAGAAATTGGTGAATGATTATCCTTTATTTTCCTTGAGTGTATATAACTCCTCTAAGCTCACATCCATCTTGATGTTGAAGGAGAAGTGATCGATGAATTTCTTGATGATTTCTTGAAATGTTTTGATACCTATAGGCAGTTGTGAGAACCAATTCATAGCAGGAACTGTTAAATTGTGTGGGAGGAGGCACATTAAGTAGGAATCATTGTATGCCACCTCCATTCACATGACATTGAATTCTTTGATGTGGTCTATGGGATTTCCCCTCCCTTTGTATTTATCAAATTTTGAGACCTCAAAGCTAGGAGGAATGGAGTGTGGGGTTTTTGTGAGGGAGTAGAATGACTTCATGGATCAAATTATTGAGGGTTGGTATCACTTGTGGTAGATGGGACTTTGGTTTTCTTCATGATTCCCTTGTTTTGTGATCTCATTGTTACCATAAATTGTGGGTCACCTATGGGAGAGTTTTGTTGAGATTTGTAATTTTTAAACTCTCTAGTTGACTCAAATTTAGGTAAGAGGGATGTTCTAAGTTGTTTGGAGAAATGATGTGAGTGGGAGATGAAAATGTGAATGATATGGGGAGTGATCTTTGTAATTTTTTTGGGACAACACTTTTGTCTATAGGTTTGATGTTTGATGTTTGGATAAAGGATGTTAATGAGTTTATGAATCTTTAAGGTAGACTTTTGACCTTCAAGATAAACTAGTCCAAAAATGATAACTAACTTAACTAAGTGCATTGAAAGGATTCATTTCACATACAAAGTAGCTAAGTTAAGGTTTGGGTTGGTAGATGTTTAAGTCAAAATGTGTTGGTGTGTTAAAAAAGGTTTGCAAAGTTTGGTGAGGTGAAGTGTGAAATTTGATAAGGGGTGGATGAAATGTTTTGATGCAATGATGACCTAGAATGAACATTTTTTTTTACAAGACCATGGTAGTGAGAAACATGTTATACCACTAAGGTGATCAAACCCTAAATAAGAAGTGCTTGTGAAATGTGTAGATCAGGTTCATCTATGAAATAGCGAAGAAAATGTCTACTTATTGATATGTATTGGTTGTGGTGATTCCTTAAAATACATCTCCAAATATACTTTGCAATATGATGTCTAAGTTTGAAATGGAAAAATGTAGACCTTCTCTTGGGGATTTTGATTTTTCGAGAGATCATTTAGAGAAGCACAAAATCATGAAAAAAAGGATATTTATTACCACGCAGGAGTTGGTAATACGAGCCTTTTGACCACAATATCAACATTTTCCTCTTGTCCATCTAAGATGGTTGTTGTGTTTCTCCGCTGGTTTGGTGTTTCCTTTATTTCAAAAGTGAATCTCCTTAAACTACTGATTATATCTATTTGCTCTCCTTCAATTAGTTCAAAGTTGGATTGTATGATAGCGGGTGTAAGGTTTGGTTGTTCCACCAAAGTGATCGGACGCCAAATGGTCATGTGTGGGGTAAAATTTGTCAATTTATCTTGCTTCAATGAGTTTCTTTTACCACAAACACTCATCTTTATTAAGTTTCAAACTAAATGTCTACATTGTCAAAAACATCATAAATTTCAAAAAGTCCATTATGTGAAAATCATGAAGTTAGGGGCATAGTTACCTATGTTAACTTTGGGAAGTATGGATTGAGATGTAAACCAAAATATTTAGAAGTCTCTAAAGATAGAGTCCTTAGGACAAGCATCAATATCAAGGTTTTTCAAAGGGTATCCATACTTAGACCAAAGGGTTTGAAATTTAGAGAAAAGATCGTTGATGTTTTTTTGCAATGTTTTGGAACCAAACAAGTGCTTAATTGACTCACAAGCATTCACAATCCTAGTTCAAGTAGGTACGTATTTATTAGTAGGCTTACCATCATCTCCTAAGAGATGATTAATATGTGAAGATGGAATGGACAAATAAGCTATGTCAAGGAAATGTAACGTCTTGACATGCCAAGCAAAAGAGTCCCTTCCCTATTTGCTTTATTGCCTCAACCAAATACCAAACATGGTAAGTAACTTCTTGGAATGGTACTATTCCAATGCACTACTTTAAAATACATTTTAGAATTGGACTTCGTTAGCCACTACAAACAAGGTTTTTTTATTACCATATTTGAGATAAACTAGTGCCATACATGTGGTGATTCACTCAATTAAGAGGCCTCCCAACCCTTAGAAACATCTAAGTTTTTTGACATATCACATGGATACTAGGGGAGACATTCATCGATATGGGATAGCAACACCAGTTGGTTAATAACTTTAGTCACAACCAATTATTTTTTATAGCAGACCAAAATGAAAACACTGCTTGGGTTGTTCCCTCTCACAAGTTGGGAGGTAGACGTTCTAAAGGTAACACAGTTGGTGAAGCATAAAATGTTTTTCATCACCCAAGATTTCCAAAAGGGACAAGGGGAGAGGATAGGCACTTCCAAGAAGAAAAGTACACTTGTATGTTTCTCTTCAGCCAAGAAAAAAAATGAGAATTCAGTGACATGTTAGCAATCAGATGAAATCAAAAAATTAACAAATGTCAAAATTCAAGTTCAATTTTGTTTACTAGTAAATAGCAACGCTGAAATCAATTGCATCTTTATATTTTCATCAAATGTGTTGCTATATCGAAACTGTGTCACTGTATGGGAAAATCAGATGTGTCGCTATGCAATAAACACCGATGTCAATAGCGTCACCAGATCAATTGTGTTGCCATAATAAAATTTATGCTATGATAAAAAATAAGGTTAGTGTTGCTATTTAAATGTGTGGTGATGAATTTTAATTATGTGTCACCAGATCAATTATGCGTCGCTAAAATTTAACTAAAGTGCGTTATTGTATAGCAATGCATCCCAAATGTGTCAATGAATCTTTAATTGTGCCGTTGAATCTGTAAACACAAGCAAAGCAGAAACCTAAAGAGAAATTTGTCAAATTGATTAGTTTAAGCCCTCCTAGTGCCAAAAATGTGACTAATGACATAGTATAGGTTAACTACACTTGATCCATATAGATTCGAATCATACTTAATCCACTAAGCATCAATCCCAATAAGATCTGTGTGAGGGGGAAATTATTAGATGCAAAAAAGATTAAATGTGATTAAAATTAAGATCTAAGCTAAGATCAAACACACAAATCTAAGATCTAATCCTACACATACGAAATGAAACTAAGATATTGAAAACACATTAAGAAATCTTATGATTACCAAAATAAATGGAAACAACAGCATAGTGTTACCATCCTGTATCGAAGTGTATTCGCCTGATGTTGGATTGTTCTTATCACCGAAAAGCCTCCATAGTTCATGTGCAAAACTTTGATGAATGATGGTTGGTTGATTGAAGAAAGGTTGAAGCTCTATCAATGGTGATCTTGACAGTACTTCGTTGCATAAGGTATGTTGATTCTCTGATCCTTTTTTGTGAGGAAAGAGGTTTGTTATATAGAAAAAGAGATTTTGAATTGACGACCAGGATTCAACAATGTTGGATCAAGATCGATGGTTAAAAGGTGTTGAGAGGATTTAGACATGAGAAGATTGTGCAAAGTAGATTGCACAATTTGTGTGATTGGTGAATAGATTGGCTAGTCATGGATTAGATTGATTAGTCAAGATTTAGATTGATCAATCGGGATTTAGATTGATCAATCGAGTTGGGTGATCAATCGGGTTTAGATGGCTTAGATTTAGAATAGATTGATTAGTCAACAAATTAGATTGATTAGTTAGAAAATTAGATTGCTCAGTTAGCAATCGTAATTTGCTCAATCAAAAAGTGGGTGAGGAATATGAATTAATTGATTTAATTAATTAATTCCTTTTTGGAGTTGAACGTGCAAATAAAGTTTGACTTTTGCAAACAAAGTTGCATTAGTTTGATTTTATTTTTTATAAATGATTTGAATAGTTTAATTTAATTATTTAAATTTTGGAGGAAAAGTGTCATAATTAATTTTTTATGATTTAATAGTTTAATTAACTTAGAGGAATAAGGTGATTTAGAGATGAAATTAAATAATTGGCATTGTTTAATCAATCAAAATGAAATAAAGTGGGATTAGGACTTCATTAAATAAATGTAATTTATTTAATTGGTCAAAATGATAGAAATGTGAATTAATTAAATAATGTCATTTATTTAATTAATAAGCGAATTAGGGTTTTAGGACTTTATTAAATAAATAATTTATTTAATTTTTGAGAGGTGGTGAAAAGAGTGAATTAATTAAATAATGTTGTGCTATTGATTATCCGATAAATTAGGGTTTTGGATGGTGTTTGATGTTGCAATGTTTCCGAGATGTTTTGGGATGTTGCGAGATGATTACGAGATGTTTTGAGATGATTCTAAGATGTTTGGGATGATTCCTAGATGTTTGAGATGATCCTAAGATATTTTGATATGTTTCAAATGATTACGAGATGTTTGGGGATGATTTCAAGATGTTTCAAGACATTTGGGAATTTTTGAGTGGTTTTAAGGATGATTTCAAGATATTCTAAGATGTTTTGAGATGATTACGATATGTTTGAGATGTTTCAAGACATTTTGGGAATGTTCTGAGATGTTTCGGGATGATTCTAAGATGTTTTGAGATGTTCCAGGAATGTGCTAGGTGTTAGGTCAATTTTACTTGTCTACATTTTTCCCATCTTAGATACAAAGTACTGGTTGCTTTGTTTCAAAGATTCTATTTTTCTTAAGGTCAATTTTTTGAAAAAAAATTATGCCACATTATGCCCCAAAGTTTAGTGGAATGATGGTAGGACTTTGTGTTGCCCCCTCGAGAGGTTGGCCAAAAATTTCAAGTTTTGAGGTCAAGTTCAGGACTCTATTCTATTTCAGTTCTGCTAAGTTTAGGATGAAGAATTAGGTCCATAGGTCCTTCGCTTCTCGTTCTGATATTTCTTAGAGCTTCTAATTTGAAAGTAGGAAGGTTCCCTAAGTAAAATTAGGGTTTTCTAGGTGAAGTTAGGGTTTCTTTGAGGTTTAATATAGGCAATTAGTCCTATAGTTAGCTCATTTTTGCTTTGATCTTTATGCTAATTCTTGTCTCTAGATTTCCCATTCTATCAGTTATCAAGGAGCAATGCCAAGATTTGAGGGAGCCCCACATTTTTCTAACCTGGTTCAGGAGTTTAGACGACCTACAAGTGTCGGTGGCCCGGTATGTATTGTCCCTTCGTGTTTTTTTCTTTTTACATTCTCGTATTACATGTACAAAGTTCTTCAAGTCAATAGTGAGGTTCTGGTGATTTCTGAGCATCTGCATCATTTTCCTTAAATTTTCTAGGTGATAACCTCATCTTTGACCTTTAAACCCTTTCCCTTGACCTAAAACGTCACTCTTGACTTAAACCCTCACTTTTGATTCATGCACTTGACCTAAAACCTCACCTTTGACTAAAAACCTTGCATTTGATTGTTTTTTTCCCTAAAACTTCACCCTTGACCAAGAACCTCACCCTTGACCTAAAACCTCGCACTTGCTTGAAAACCTCGCTTTTGCTTGTTGTTTTCTGAGCATTTTCTCTAAACCCTTGCATTTGACTTTAGCTCTTGTATTTTCTTTTAGAATTTGCTCTAAACCCTTGCACGTGCTTGTTTGTCATCTTAAATTTCATTTGTCATCATGTTTTGTGTTGTTTTTTTTTTCTTTGCATGTTCATAGTGAAACCCTAACATTGTGGGTTAAAACGATTGTAGGTGGGCCTCAAACCACTGCAGCCGAGGGAGAGACGTCCTTGACACCTGTTTGATCCGATTACCCATTTCGTTGTGTTGGAACAAGAATTTCTTGATGTCGTTGGACTATGTTATGTTTGCTACATGCCTCCTATCAGGACTCACACAATGATGATAACCGCACTTGTGGAGCGGTGGCCTTCCAAGACGTCCTCATTTCATTTCCCTACAGGAGAGGCGATTGTTACCCTCAA
>VDFB02000015.1:399022809-399170819 GCA_007258455.2 Sequoia sempervirens
ATCCTACATACATACAAGCATACATGTACATGCATGTATATACAATCTTACATACAAGTAGGCATACATATAATATACATACATTAATACATACATACATACATACATACATACATACATACATACATACATGACATACATACATACATGACATACAAGCATACATGTGCATACAAACATACAAATATATGAACATACATTCAATATGCATTTAACATAAAGCAAGACATAACGCGGGAACGTTATACCACGCTTGTGTTATGTCTCGCTAGACATGCTCCCCACAAACCAAAAAAAACCATGTCAAAACTAACATATAATGTGAGTGCATTATAACGCACTCGCGTTATATCTTGCTTTGGGAATCCCCAAGCCTTGGGTTTGGTATTTTCTTTGGTATACCAACCCAAAGGCTTGTAGGGCATTCCCAACAACCAGAGATGCGTTTTTGCAATTTCTACAATATTTCACATAATCGGGTTCGTGCTCACCATCAGGATTGCATGCGGTTCAATATCAAACAAATCGAACATTTGAGTAATGTTAGGTTCTCTCTTAGCTATCCAACGATGTAATTGTTTTCACTTTCTGTCAATGTTAAGCCATTCATCCATAATTTCTTTTGTTTGTATGTCTCTTTTTTGGCAAAAAGTAGTGTTTGGTGTTTATTTCGTTATAAATTAGCCGTTCATCAAAATTTAAAATAAATTACATTTTTAGAAATTAGACTCCATTCTACATTTAAAAAAAAAAAAATTCAATTAGTTTCCAAAAATTTGTAGGGGTAGCACGGCCAAAATTTTGTTTTTTAGGAAGTGTCCACTTTGAAAATTAGTAAAAAATAAAATATTCATTAAAAATTTATCAAAAAAATCATGCATTAACTACATACTGTTAGCTAACTTCTGACCGTAGCGATTTTAAAAATACTAAAAAAAATTTCACCATATGAGGGTCATACAAGAGTTGCTATGTTATGTTTTTATGACAAAAACAACACCAATTTGTGTACATCCCTCGTTTGAACCCCTTAATCTCAACCATTTTCAAAATAAATTAGCAGTTTAGAAAGTAGACTTGGAGCACTTGAATCCTTCTTTTTGTTCCATCTCAAAATTGAGTGTAAGTATCCTCAATTTCATGTCCAAGGTCATTATTTCCTTATTTCAGGAAAAAAAAAAAGTGGTCACGTAAGCCCCCTTTTTGGGAACCATCTTGGTGCACTTACCCCAAGAACAAGCCAGATGGAGTTCATTTTAGTAGCAAGCATAAAATTCTTAGAGTAGTCAATCCTAAGAACCTGGGAGAATCCTTCTACAACAACGAAAGCCTTATTATTGTTAACTGACCCATCTACTTTCTATTTAATAGATCCACTTGCATCGAACAAGTTTTCTTCCCTTAGGAAGAGAGACAAGATCTCATGTATGATTCATTTCCAAGGAATCAATCTCTTCTTGCATAATAGCATTCCACTCAAGGGTACTCGAAGATTCTCGAAAGGATTATGGATCAAAAATATAAGCAATGAAGAGATGTGGATCCTATTGAAACTATGACCTTGTTGTTGAACACCCGAAATACTAAGAGGGGGGGTGAATCAGTATTCTTTTAAACCACTTAAGAATTTAAGCATTCAATTCTCATTGTTGCAAGGTGTGCACCCTTGGTATCCTTGTGTTGTTTAGTGCAATGCTCGGGTTCATGACATGGCTTAACCACCTCCCATGGATTCATTAACTTTGGTGATTGTATCGGGCATTAACAGGTTGATCTTTTGGTGCAACAACAACCATCTGTGCAACAATTGGTATCAAAGCTTGGGTCACAAGTTCGAACCCCTTGCTTGCATTGGGGGGGATTGTTGCAAGGTGTTCACCCTTGATCTCCTTGTGTTGTACATTGCAATACTCGAGTTCACTACATGGCTTAACCACCTCCCATGGATTTATTAACTCTAGTAGTTGTATCAAGCATTAACAAGTCGATCTTTTGATGCAATGGCAATCATTTGTGCAACACTCATAGAATATTTAATTTTCATACTTAATGAATGAAAGCATGAAGACAACCAATAACATCACATAACACATGAACACTAGATTTTTATGTGGAAAACCCAAAATTGGAAAAAAACATGGTGAGGATTAACTCAGAATATATTATAACCGATTATAATATATTACAAAAGTGCTCACTACAGGTGGATTCACTGTCCACTAAGAAAATAAAAGATAGAAGAGAGTAGTTGCACATAGCCAAATTTGAACTATTATAAAATACATCTACAATATGTTGGAGTACAGTTCCATTGAAGCTCAATATACCGACTTCAAACACTTCATACTAATCTGAATCAATACTCTGCTCTACTTTGCATTCGCTCTATATTTGCACAATTTACATCCACAAACTCTTTTCATGTATCTCTACATCAAAAATATCCTTCATATATATTAGCTTCATCTACAACATCAATTAGGCCAGCCTAATTAGATGTAATGTACAAAATATAACTTGTCGGCTCAATATACATACATACACTCTTCACACCAAGATTCAAAACTTGTAATAATTCAAAATAGGTCAGAATTGACCTAAAATAGCACCCACATAGTGGATAACCACTTATTCAAACTCCGCAATACAAAAAACTCATTAGGTTGACATCGGTAATAACCTAATAAAAAAATTGCCAACTGTACACCCACATTCGAACACGCAAACCTCCAAACTCTATGCCATTTGGAATACATAGTCTAATGACACTTGTCAACATCTCCACAAATTTGTAAAGACAGATTCCAATCCATGGAGAAGTGAAGATTCACCAAAACATGTGTACTAAACTAGGAAATGCCTATTACTGTCAAGCCGATACACTATCACTCATAAATTCAACACCAGGAGCCAAAACAAGATGGAATTCTAGATTTAGGTTCCTCTTACATCCAACATAATTATATTAGAAGCACAAAGTAATAACTTATACAACGAACCAATGCGAACCCAAAAACCAGATGTCCTATATACCAAATTAGCTATATTTACACTTAGTCAATTTCCATATGAACCAACTTCACCAGATCAAACCTTCTTGCAAAATTGCATTTCATAATCATCTTCAAACACACTCAAGCCATCTAAACTAATATGAAAATTTTTCTTCATATCGGAATACAAAGTTGACATCAATGACAACATTGAACTACATAATTGTATAACTTGTGCTCATCCCACATGCTCATGTTGTTAACAAATGCATCAATGACAAACTCCTTATTCTTTCAAAAATATCCCCCTTTTTCATTGATGGAAACATGCCTTAAACATCGCCAAAATTATTCTCCCCCTTTGATATCAAGGGAAAATGGAACATACAATAGTCATCTCAGTTACTGGATCTCCCCTTGACAAATTTATTCATATAACTGAAAAACTAAATTGAATCCCTCTAAGAATGCCATTTACCACAATTGGATAAAAAACTTGTACTGGAGAACACTTTACACCATCTGCATATGTACATAGAATTATGAAATAATAAACTAAAATGTGAAAAAAGTAAAGAAATTATTTTCACCCGAAGGAGGAAGTTGACTCTTGCAACTTCTCAAGGTGGGCTTGCCGCACTTGCTTTCCTTCTCAAATCATCCTAGCACTCCCTAGATTCTTCTTTAAGTTTCCAACTCCAACAAAATTTCTTTACCTTTTTTTGGAGTGTTGGGTAGTGGATTGAGCTTTGCAGCCTTATCAACACTCAATAGGGCACTAGAAATATATAAGAACTTGGGGTTCACCAAATCCATGAGATTTTTTAACTGCAAAATGATCTCTTTTTTCCCTTGCATTTGGAAGAAATGCTCATGTAAATCTTTTGTAGCAGACCTTGTGCTTCCATCTAGATCATGTGTCATATCATAGGAACTAGAAAAATTTTCAATATGAGACTCAATTGAGTCCATTTCATCCTTTATGCTCTTTGAGGCTCCGAGCCACTTCATGCAAAACTAAAACAAGGCTTTGGCCTTTGCCACACAAGCCTGTGCACCTTTGAGACTTTCTTGAAATTTTTTGTGTGTATGGGAACACTTCTCCATTATCTCCAACAATATATCATCCATTTTATTATCTAGTTCTTTTTCCAAATTTCTTTTAATCCAGAGGCATATTCCTTAAAAGAATCAATCAAAAATTCTAGGTTTTCCATATCAGATAGTGAACTATTAGTGCTTGTACTGGGTATGGCTTCATGTGGGACCTTCACAACATCATCTATCAATTCTCCACTCTTTTTATGTGTCTCAATTATTTCCTTCTAGGAAGATGATTGAAAGACATATCCTAGTTGAAGCTTGTGGAGGGGCGAGATTCTAAGTCCACATTCCCCTGTTGCATAGGCAGATGTAGCAATTGCATGAACACTACGGGCTAGAACTATAATTTCATATTTAGAATATTCTTTAAATAATATCTAGAGTTTTTGGAGGATTCACTATTGGCCTTGAATCTCTCATGTACATTCTTCTCTTTTAACTCCTTCTCACTAATGTTAACTGGGTTCTCCACTTCTTTCTTTGCATCATTGGATGCATCTTCTCTCTTTTCTCATCAGTCTTCCCTGTATCTTCTTCACCAATAAATTTTTCTATGTTTTTCAGAGGGATGATTTTCTCCAGTTGGTCTTGCATATTCTCAACATCTATCTAGGTATTGGAGGAGGTTTTTGATGGTCTTTGGATGTATCTTCCTTTGTAGTATCTTCTCTGGTAGTTGCATCTCCTTCAACATTCTTCTCAACTTCTATATTTCCTTTTGTAGTCTCTTCCACATCCGGAAGAACATTATCATGTGCATTCCCTTCTTTTGTCTCATGCTCATGTTGAGCATCATCATTCTGTGCTTCTTCTTTTGTATTCACTTTCAGAGCAGGGATTTCCTCATACATTTCTTCTTTGTTCTCTGGGGTCATTCTAAACCTTTGTGCTAGGTCTCCCACTTTTTAAATAGACTCCTTTCAGAGCCTCTCGAGATCATTTTGATCTCCTCCCATAAGGGTTGTCACTCTTTATTTTGTGTAGAATTCCTTACTATACAATTTAGCCAATGTGGCTTTTATTCTTCAGAGAGAGCAGCACTAATCTTTTCCAATGCATAGGCCTTCAATTTATCCTCTTCCTCTATTGCTTCCTATCTTCTCTCAATCAAAACATTCTATATTCCTCATATCAACTTCAAGAACAACAATATATTTTATAATGACTTCAACTATGGTGGTCTTGTCCACCTCATCTACCTCAGTATACAATGTTGCAATTTCCTCTAACAACTCATGTTGAACAATACCATTGGAAAGTGCATCTACTTTCATAAGACCATGGGTTCTTACCAAAGGTTTCTTCTTTTGATTTTTCTTCTCATCTAGTGTCTTCTTCGTGTTGGCTTCTACCTTATTCTCTCGCATGTGGATCATAAAGGCTTATTTTTCTTTTTCCACCTCAGCCTCTTCATCGGGAACTTGCTTTGAACTTTGTGAAGCTTCACCTTTCCTCTTGTGGACCAATTGTGGTCCCTCTTCTTTGTTTTCTTCTTCTTCCTCCTCATCAACATTCACTCCCACATATTGCTCCCTAGTAACTTTTTTCTTCACTCTCCTCTTCATAGGGCCAACTGGTTGTGCTATCAAAGCAACCTTTTCCTTCTTAGGTCTCATTTTATGTTTTACTAGAGAAGCCTTTTCCTTCACCAAAGAACTCTCAGGTACTTTCCTCTTTTCTCCTATGTAGGCTTAGTCCCTCAGGAGGACTTCTAAGAAACTGGAGGAGTGGTAGATTCTCTACCAGATCTCCCTACACTTGATGAGATTTTTGAAGCACTATACATAGCCTTAGCTTGTTCCACTTGTTATTTAGAGAGGCCCATAGCCTCTGCAACTGTAGCAGTCATTTTCTCCACTATCTTCTTTATTTGTGATTGTCTTTGATCCAAGTGGAATTCCATTGAATTCTCTTCATATGTTACATACCTTCCTTCATAGGCGTCCTTAGGTTAGCTAAGCATGTAGTCTACGGACCCTACAATCTCTTCCTCAGTGATCTCATATCCCATTTATGGGATCCATATAGTTATAAGCTCTACTTCTTGTATAATGCATTCATCTTTAGAAACCATAAAAATAATATCCTTGTACTTTTCCACCATTTTTTAAGGAATTCTCTCCCTTTCCTGCACCCTCTTCTAAAATACTACAAAGAATGCCACAAGGGAATCATCATGTGTCTTAGCATCTCCAAGGCCTCTCAAAAATTCTCTGATTTGGTGTGCAATATATCTTCCTTTCAACCACACCACACTCTTTGTTCTGAGGAATTTTTTGAAGAAGTAAAATAGCAAACATATGATTAAAGTTCTAAATTTAAAAGGATACCTATAATCCTTTGTCTTTTGTAATTTCTCCATTAGCTACTGTCTCAAAAGTTCACACAAGTCATAATTAGCTCCTTATTCCACCATTTCATAAGCAATATTGATGGTTGTGGTAAATATAGAGTTCTCTCTGTTTGAAAAGTAAACCTTATATCCAATCATCATTGTTGCATACTTCATAGCAGGGTTTCTAATGTCTTTTATGGTCAACACTCTCATGTCATACTTAGCTCTGGTTAACTATGTGATCATTTCATTCTTCACCAATTTGAGTACTAGAAAGGGTTACATTGAACATAACCCTGAAACTTCCCTAATCACCTAATCTATGATCAACCTAGGCATATCTATCGATAAAAAATTATCATGGATGCAGCTCAAAGCAATCCTTACCAAGCACTATCATGGAAAAAGTCTGGAAACCCTTGCCACACATCGAGCTTCTTCGCAATCAAATTCTGATATTTTGGTTTAAGTGCAAAGTCATCACTAGTGAGCTCTTTTACCCACACATCACCAAGCTTTGAATGATCATTCTCCTCTAATTTTCCATGAATGTATATCCTTATATCCTCAGTGTGCAAGACTCCATAAGGAACCCTTGAGAAGCACCTTCTAGATCAACTTCTGTGGATTTTTTGAGATGCTTCTTGAATTTAGGTTGGGTTCTTTTAGTGACCTCAATAACTCTTGGAATTTCTAATGTATTTTTTTTCCAAACAACTTTTAGAAGAACTAGGGCACGTGAAAAATTGTAAATATCTTCTACTTCACTTTCTGGCTAGGTTTTGTATGCATCAGAACTTAATCATTTCGATCACTGCAATTTACTTCTTCATTGCTCTGCTCTTCTAAAATTCTCATTGAATGAATTTGATTGAGTGAAATCACTTATAACCCTTTCAAATTTTACCTAATTTTTCATTGAATACTTTATTCAATAAGGCTATAAAACCCTAATTTTTTGCACAGTCAACTTCAAATGCTCCACAAATTTCCATATCATGATATTTTTTATCGGGGTCTTCTCCATTAGATCAAATGAATTGATCTACACCACATATCCACATGTTGAAGCATCAACACCATTTCTTATGCGAGGGATGAAATATTTCTATTAAATCTCCCCCTAAGCCAAAGCTCTCTTCTTAGTTTCGAAGGAAACATCTGCACTAGATGGTGGTACAGACTCATCCTTAACCTCTATCTCTTCCTTATTTTTCCAAATCTTGTCCATCTCTTTCTTCATCTCTACTGGATTAGCCTTTTTCACTATATCATTCTTCTTTACTAGATTATCCTTATTCATAATTTTGTTTCTACAAAACTTAGAAATGTGTCCAGGTCTATTGCAATTGTAGCATATGACATTATTTTGACCAATCTTACTTCCATTCATTCTAGATTTGCATTGATTATCTTTATGCCAAAATCAATTTCATGTATAACAATAGCCATTGAAAGATTGAACTATTCTATCATTGTTATAGCCATTCATCATTTGACTTCTACATTCACTAGCTTTATGACCAAATCTCTTGCATGTAAAGCACTAAACGGGAAAATATGGAACATTCTTATTCATCCTTCTTCAGCATTCCATAGCCTTATGTCCAAATTTATTACGAGAATAAAAAAACCATTAAAATATGGGTACCTTTGTGCATTTGGTTATCTGATTGGTGGTCTTCTAGCTTCATTTCTTTGATTTTGGTTCTACTTTCCATTGTTCTTTTTGTCTCTAGTTTTCTTTTCAGCTTGATTTGGAGTTTGATCTATCTTTGAGCTTTCTCCTATCTCAAACCCTAATCCACCTTTATCTTTGGATCCTTTTTTATTTGCAATAAATTCATCAATCTTTGTAGAAATCATCTTGAATTTTTATTCATGACTCCTTGCTTTTTGAAAATTCGATCTTAGATCCACAACTTCTTGTTCAATCTTTATGCATTCTTTAGATTTTTTTTCACCATTGTATTCAAACATTCTTCAACTCTTTTTCTTTCTTCAACTTGCACTTTCATACCAATAATTATTTCACTTTCTTCCTTCAATTGCTCACTGACCTCCCTATTCCTTTCTCTAAATTTCTTGATTTTCTCTCTAATTTCTTTGATGCATTCATCTACTTCTTTGACATTTTCTTTTAGATCTTTGTTTTTACCTTCAATTCTTTTCATATCTTCAAGAGAAACTTTGAGTTATCCATTTATGTCAAATATACAATCTTCTTCTATAGATCCAACAACAAGAATCTCTTCTAGAGGAATAGGTAGTCTTCTCATAGCCATGTGTTCAACCTCCAAGATCTTCCCCAAGAGATTAAGCTCCTTCCAAGGAACCAAACTATGATACCAATTGTTGAACACCTAGAATACCGAGAGGGGGTTGAATCAGTATTATTTTAAACCACTTAAGCATTTAAGCCTTCAATTCTCATAGCATATTTAATTTTTAGTAATGAATGAAAGCATGAAGATAACCAATAACATCACATAACACATGAACACTAGATTTTTATGTGGAAAACCCAAAATGGGAAAAATCACGGTGAGGATTAGCTCACAATATATTATAACCAGTTATAGTATATTATAAAAGTGCTCACTACAAGTGGAATCACTATCCAAGTGGACTCACTACCCACTGAGAAAAGAAACGATAGAAGAGAGTGGTGGTACATGGCCAAATTTGAACTATTACAAAATGTATCTACAATATCCTAGAGTACAATTCCATTGAAGCTCAATATACTGACTTCACACACTTCATACTAATCTAAATTAATACTCTACTCTTATTTGCATTCAATCTATATGTGGAAAATTCACATCTAAAAACTCTTATCACATATCTCTACATCACAAAACATAAAAAAAAATCCTTCATATATATCTTGTTCATCTACAACATCAATTAGGTTGGAATAATTAAATGTAATATACAAAATATAACTTGTTAGCTCAATATACATTCATACACTCTTTGTGTCATGATTCAAAACTCATAATAATTCAAAGTAGGTCACTGTGGACCTAAAATAGTATCCACATAACATATCACCACTTACTCAAACTCCGCAATACACAAAACCCATGAGGTCGGCATCGGTAATGACCTAATAAATTTTTTTACCAACTATACACCCATATTCAAACACACAAATCTCCAAACTCTATGCCATTTGGAATACACACTCTATTGACACTTTTCAACATCTCCACAACTCTATAATGCTAGATTCCAATCCATGAAGGATTCACCAAAACATGTGCACTGAACTGTAAAATTCCTGTTATTGTCAAGATGATACACTATCACTCATAACTTCAACACCAAGATCCAAAATAAGATGAAATTATGGATTTAGGCTCCTCTAACATCCAACATAATTATAGTAGAAGTGTAGAGCAAGAACTTATATATCAGACCAGTGCATACCCAAAAATAGGATGTCCTAAATACCAAAAGTACCTGTATTGACACTTAGTCAATTTCCATATCAACCAACTTCATTGGATCAAACCTTCTTGAAAAATTTCCTTTCATAATCATCCTCAAATATACTCAAGCCATACAAACTGATCTGCACAATGGTATTCATACCAAAATACAATGTTGACATCAATGACAACACTGAACTGAATAACTATATAAATTTTTCTCATCCCACATGCTCATGTTGCCCAAAAATGCATCAATGACAAACTCCTTATTCTTTCAACACTTGTTCTTCAGGTATTTGAAGGATCACCAATCCAATCACCTATTGAATCCAATGTCTAACAATCCCAAAGAGATCATGTAGCTAGAGAGTGTGGAAAAGAATCGTCAACCTCTTAATGATGGTTGTGAGAGGAATCTAAATCCTCATCATCATTGCCACTATATAAAGTGGGGGAAGAAGACTCCTCATCAAAATTAGGAGGATTCAGATCCTCTAAATAATTTTCATCAAGATGCAATTACTCCAATGTGATGGTGGATGTAGAGCTAGTACGAGAAGAATTGAAAAGACTCTCCTCAAAACGAACACTCCTCTTAATGAACAAATCATGAGTGGTGGAATGAAGAAGCATGTATCCTTTGGTACCATTTGGGTACCCAAAAAATATGCAATTCTTTTTTTACAAATTCATAGCCTTGAGTTTCTTTGTTGTAATGTAGATGCATGATAGAAAACCAAACAATCAAAATTTCTTAACTGTGGGTTTCTAACTAGTCCAAGCTTGAAAAGGAGTTAACCCATTCATATCTTTATGAGGAACTCGATTTTGAATGTAACATGCATATTTTATGGCCTCCACCTAGTATTGAGGTTCCAAATATTTGGAGCGTATCATACAATTTTCCATCTTTTTCAAGGACCTATTCTTGCATTCTACAACACCATTTTGCTGAGGACTATATGGAATTGTGTGTTGCAAGTTAATTCCTTTGAAAGCACAAAATCATCAAAACCAATGGTTAACATATTCACCCCGATTATCTATATGAAAAATTGGTGATATGAGTATGAGGATGCCATCAGTTAATGTTGAACACGAGTGAAGAAAATGGATATTTGGTGCAAGGGAAGGGCATAAGGAATTGGATCAGAGTAAGCATAAAAAAAGAGCATTATATAAAAACTATAAATGTTGGAGGCAAACATCTTCCTTCCTATAAATTACCCAAAAAACAAAGGAAACTACTTAGAACAGGCCACCACCGACAACTACTATGCAAATAAAATAGGGTCTTTAGATAGTGAAGTAAAGCGACCTAATTTTCTGCAAAGAAAAATCTTAAAGAAGAATGACTAGCTTTCTTTTTAAAATGAAAGATATGAGATATAGATAATAAATTTAGAGGTAAGGTAAATTTATGCATAAAATTAAAAATAAATAAATGTTATAATGATAAAAAGATCAAACATGAGTAAAAGATTACAGTATACAATTTTCTCTTCTACAAATATATTAAATGGCAATCATTAATAGACTGATCTTGTGTGATTATTTAACTAATTTTATTTAGTAGTTATTTTTTAAATGTTTTAAATTTTCTTTTTGGAATTAGAGGTTTCTTTTTCTATTTTAATTTCTAGTTATTTTAAGTAATCAAAATATAATTGTTTTCATCATATAATATTTATAAAAATATATTACTATTTATTTTAGAACTATAAGATATATTTTTTATTTAACAATGATACATAAGATATGTTGGCAATTATTGTCATTGATGTCAATACTTGGCAGTTGGTAGTTGTTTTTCATTGATGTCAACACTTGGCGAAGGTTGTCTTATAAGGGAGATTGTTGATATATGATTATGTAACTGAGAAGTTCATGATCGGATGTCATGCCCTATCTAATGAAAGAAGAATTGAGAAGTTCATGATTGGATTTCATGCCTTATCTAATGAAAGAAATTATAAAGAAGTTCATGATTATGTCATTCCTTATCTAATGAAAGAAGCATTGAAAAATAAGTTCATGATTGGATGCCATGCCTTATCTAATGGAAGAAGCATTGAGAAGTTCATGGTTGGATGTCATACCCTATCTTGTATTGAATATAGTTACTATTAGAAGAATTGGTTTCATAATGATATATTAAGAGGAGGATTAGAAGCATTGATGATGGTGGAGAGATATTTCTAATGTTTTATGAACTAAGAAGAGAAATTTTTAGCCTTCGCAAGTTTTTTATGTGCTTTTGATCAAGAAGCTCTATTGAAGACTGTTCTAGAGAATGCTCTACATTCCTCTATTGTTGAAGATTTTAACTTGCGGTTTTGGATTCAATGTTTGTGTTATGTGTATATTGTACTCCTATCTTTTTAGGTCACAGTGCTGTCGAGGAGGTTCCTATTAATAGCAAAAGGTTGTCTGTGTTGGTTGTTTGGACTAGTTTGGAAAATGCTCTACAATTCTCTGCATTGATGTCTTTGCTCTTGCATCTTGGCGAGTGGTATTAAAATGTATATGCAGTATCTTAGTTCCAATATCATGTGTTGAAGTGGTCCAAAAATTGTTTCGATAATGTTATATCTCATGGTCATGTATTTTGTGATTCAAAATTAAAGTATTATAATCCTATTTGATTGTAGTGGCTATTGGTTGAATAATTTTATGGAAGAAGAGTTTGGAACTGTTGTTGGATATTCAAGGAACATCCCTCTATAATCTGCATGTAAATGTATAATCTCTTTGGTGCTGAATGTTTTTTTGAGTTGGCTTTCTAAGTTATTTTTGGATATCTAGCCAACAGGGCTTGTTTCCTAGCTTGTGCTTAATGCTTATTGGTTTGTGCTAGTAGATGAAGTTGTGTTATGATAGATTTGGGTCCTAACCTATCTTGTTGGAGATTGCATTGAGTAAATTTAATTGGAAGTATGTTTTTGGGTTGACTGGTTATGTGCTTCACATTTTATCTACACATTTCCCTATTACCAACTTAAGTTGATGTGCACCAATGTGTGATTTTTTTAGGATCACATTGAAAGATGTAACAAGGTTATTTTTGGTCCTCTCTATGTTCACGATTGGACTACACTATATTCTCATTGCTGACTTGGTGAATTCATTGTTTATCTTCTTCCTGGATAACCTAATTGATTATATGAAGTGTTGTAGTGGATATATAAATGCAAGATAATTTCAAATGAAGATGTATGGATTAAGAGAACACGTGTCAAATTATGTGTGTGTACATTGTATTAAATATCCAGTAGAGAAAGTGCAAAAGGAAGATTACTTGTGCTTAATTTACTAAGTTAGTAGAGTGTTATGTTGACAAGCTTTGTATCTTTTCTATAAACTCTTTGTATCCTGCTTTGAGATAGTGAATCTCACCAGGTCCTCTTATATATTTCCCCTAAATTTGTATCTTCTTTAGTGTTTACAAGTCTCGTGTATCTTTCCCTAAGGTTGTAGCCTTGGTAAACAAGTCCTTGGCAGTGAGCCTAATCTTAATTTTGCAGTGAGCATATTTACTATGATTTAACTCTCATCGTGGTTTTTCCCTCATTTTATTTTCCACATAAATATGGTGTCATCTTATGCATGTGTATGTTCGGTGTTTCATTTCTCATTGCTGCTAAACTAATTAAGGGTTAAATTATTATATATTTCATTATTGTGATTTGTTGACCTTAAACTTCTATATCTCATGTTGTTGATGATTACGTAGTTTGAATTACTTAAGGAGTTAAGTTTTGAAGTAGATTGATTCACCCCCCCTCTTAGTCTATGGGCATGTCCAATAATTGGTATTAGACCCAATTTCCTCTAAAGAAGCTTAACCACTCGAGGCAATGATTCATAATGGCACATGATGGTTCATTCAAGGGTCCTAGGTTTGATGGGACTAATTACTCTTTCTAGAAGTTGAGTATGGAGAACCACTTAGAATCTCTAGGGTTTGGTGTATGGCAAGCTATCAAAAATGGTTATACTGCTCATGCTATTACTCCAACAAATCCTTTTGAAATCAAATTATATTATTGCAACAATAAGGCTGAGAATGCTCTCTTGTGTGGTTTATCTGATTCAAAGCTCTTGAAGATGATGAATTGCAAATATGCTAAGGATGTTTGGGAAAAGCTTTGTAGCATATATAAAGGAGATACTAAAGTCAAGAAATCCAATCTGCAAATCTTTAAAAGTAAATTTAAGTCTCTGAAAATGACTAAGCATGAAGAAATTGCAAGCTATATGCTCTAGGTGTAGGAAGTAGTATCTGTCATCACTAGTCTTGGTGAAGAAGTAAAGGAAAGTGAGATTATGGAGAAAGTTTTGAAATCTCTCCCCAGATCTTTTAGTCATAAAGTGTTTCCTATTGAAGAATCCAAGGACTTGGATCAATAATCTATAGATTAAATGTTTGGTTCTCTCATAGCCTTTGAAATGAGATAATTTGATAATATTTCTCCAAAGAAGGAAGTTTCCTTCAAAGTCAATACAAAGGTAGAAAATGAAATCATTGATCAAAATGATGATCTTGATCAGGTTGAAACAAAATTTGTGAGAAGGTTGAAGAAAGGCACTAGCAAATATAAAGCTACGTTACCTTTTAAATGTTTCAATTGTGGTAGAATTGGTCATTTTGCATCTAAGTGTCCTTATAAAGAATCAGTTGATGATAACAAAAGAGAAAAGATCACAATAAATTTCTATTCTAAGGAGAGAAATTTTTCTTCTAAAGATGATGATAATAATTCATTTGATTAATCTCTATATATAGCCGTGAAAGACAAAATAAGTAATATTTAAAAATATAAAAGGTCTAGTACATTATAGAATGATAAGGGAAAAGAAAGATCCATGGCAATATGAACTACCTTTTATGCAAAGGAGGAGGAAAATCCTTGGGTGATTGATAGTGGCTATTCTCACCACATGGCTGGTGACAAAAAAAATAAAAAATTAATTAATTTAATGGTGGAGTTGTTAAGTTTGGTGATGATATGTCTACAAAAATCTATGGAAAAGGAGACATAATGATTGGTGGAAAGAACAAAACTGAAGATGTCCTTTATGTCAAAGGTTTGAAGCATAATCTTCTAAGTGTAAGTCAGATGTGTAGTAAGGGGTACAACCTCACCTTTCATGCTAATGGTTGTGAGATTGGAAAAGAAGGGTCCAAAAGGATGGTTGTTGAAGGCACAAGGGAAAATGGTAATGTCTATCATGTTGGCATATTGTTGCCATTGATGTCAAAAGAGGATTAGGTGTGAGATGGAACTGGTCCTGCATGAAAGGAGTGTTGGCATTAATGTCAGAATGTTTTCATTGATTTCTAAGAAAGATGGTGTATTGTGGATCTAGTTTTGGAAGGTGGAGTGTATGTTACAAAAGGTGTCATGATGGTGCAGTGATTTCTCCCAGTACTCAAGAGAAAAATCTGTGTCCAGATTCGACATGGGTTTTCTGAGAGCATCTCAGGCATGTGCTCTGCAAGTTCAAGGGATGAAGGATGAACTCATAAAAGAATTATTTATGTCTCAAACAAAATCAGGGTTCATCAGTTAAACCCTAGGTGTGTATAGTCATGGCGATCAACAGGTTTTATGTTTTCACATTGACTGTGTACTAACGGTAACTGGTCGTTTAAGTTATAACTTATGCCCTTAAGTTCATTGAGTGATTGGCCCCATTACCTACTCATCTAATTGGTGTCATTGATTTGGAAATTGTTCTACCAAGAATTCACATTGAAGGACATTGTGCAACATATCTAACTATGATCCAATTGTTTATGTAACATATTTTTCTCGGTTGTTCATGTGAGGAATCTGATCAAAAGTTATGTCTATGAAAAAGTCCTTAAGAATTTCTACGTTCTTCTTATAAGGAGTGAGTTTATCATCCTTGGTTTGGTAGTCGTCATTGACTTGGTTGATAACCAACTATGAGTCCCCATAGACTTTTAGCTCTTGTATCTGCCACTGCACTGCTATCCTTAGACCTATTATTAGGGCTTCATATTTTGCATTATTATTGGTACAAGAAAAGGATAGACGGTATTATTTTGGAATGCACTCACCTCTAGGGGTGATACAAAGAATACCTGCCCCTGATCCATGTTGGGTAAATGATCTGTCAACGTACATTTTCCACTAATCTGTTGTATTGACAAGGAACATTGATTCATCAAAAAATTCAGATATCAAAGGATTCTCTCCATAGATAGGTGTGTTTTCTAGTTTGTTTCTAATTACATGTCCTTTGATTGCTTTGTGCTCAACATACTCTATGTCAAATTCAATCAAGATCATTACCCATTTGGACATTTTCCCAATGAGAGTTGCTTTGGATAACAGGTATTTCAATGGGTCAATCTTTGCAATAAGCTTGATTTGGTGCAACAACATGTAATGCTTGAAATTTTGTGAAGCAAAAACCATCGCTAAGCATGCTTTTTTCAATGGATGATTAATTTATTTCATAGCCAACTAAGGTTTTTTTGATGTAATAGATAGCTCTCTCCTTTTCGTTTTCATCATGTTGTGATAGAAGAGCACCTAGTGCTACTGATGTTGCTGAGATATATAGGATCAATAGCTTGTTTGGTATCGACAACATGAGTACTAGAGGTTTCAATGGGTATTCATTGATCTACTGGAAAGATTTTATCTCACTTCTCATCCCACTTGTAAGTTATTCCTTTATGGAGAAGATGAGAGAAAGGGTAGATTTTATCTTATAAATGTGCTATGAACCTTTTGATGGACTACAAACTTCCTTTTAATCCTCTCATCTACTTCAATGCTTGTGGTATTTCTATTTCTAGGATGGATTTTACTTTTTTTGGATCAATTTCTATCCCTCTTTGTGACACGATGTAGCCAAGAACCTTGGCCGATGTAACCCCAAAGACACACTTTTTGGACTCCATCATACCTTATATTCTTCGATTCTATCAAAGATCGGTCCTAAGACTTCTATGTTCTCACTCCTTTTCTTTGATTTGACCAAAAGATCATCCACATAGTCTTCAACTATTTTTTGGATCATGTCATGAAAGATGAGGGTCATTGCTCTTTGATAGGTCACTCTTGTGTTCTTCAACCCAAGCGACATCATGTTACAACAATATGTTCCCCATGGACAAGTGAATGTAGTCTTATGTTGATCCTCCTTAGTGATCATGATCTGATTATAGCCTGAAAAGTCATCCATTAGTGATATAATTTCATGTCCAATTGTTAGGTCGACAATGATGTCGATGTTAGGCAAAGGGAAATCATCCTTCGGGCATGCTTTGTTCAGGTCTCTAAAATATATGCATATTCTGATGCCCCCAGTGGGTTTGGAGAAAGGTACCAAGTTTGAAACCCACTCGGGATAATTAATTGGTTGGATAAATCTAATGTCAAATCTGACATCAAGAAGCTTTTATAACTCAAGTTTCATCAAGAGTGTTATTTGAGGGTGCATTTTTCTTAATTTTTGCTTCACCGGTTTGGCTCCATGATAGATTGCTAAATGATGCACAACCACTTCTGGATCGAGGCCTAGCATATCTGTATATGACCATGAAAATTTGGTTCTTTGTTCTTTCAAGAATTTTGCTAGGTTCTTCTATTCCTCATCCAACAAAGATTTGGCATAGAAAGTTATCTTTGATGCCTTGTTTGTTCCCACATTTACTAGGGTAGCCTTCTTTGCTAGCACCACTGACTTTTCTGGATGCATCGCACTAATGGGGAGATTTAATCCCTCATCCTTGGGTGCCTCAAAGGTTTTCACCCTTAGATGCATCCTTTCTTTTACTATTTTAGGATCAGAGAGTTCCACAATGTGGTTTTCACTCAAAGATTTGCATGTTATTTGCAAGTTTTCCATTTTGCGACTGGAGGATTCAATTGTCTCCCCGTAGTACACCCTTGTGTCTAGCTCTATGTCAAAACCAACTTTGTGATTTTCCCATGGTAATTTGTCATGGAGTCCCATGAATTCTGAGTTGGCTTCATCATTTTTGAATAAATCTAGAATCGGTGGTCCTTGTTGGTCCCAGTCAATGAGTTGTGGGTATATTAGGCTTATTTAAGTGGTTTGGTCATTTGGTGTGAAATATGTTGTGGATATCATGAAGAGAGTTATTTTCAAATAAGTCAACAACATCGAGGGGGAAATCATTGAGGGTATTATCACACAATGTGGGTAATCAAGAGGAAGCCTCAACCCTTTTAGTGGAAGTACCTTTTCCAAGATTGGTAACCTTACTAGTGGTACATCCTAATCCAAGATTCTTAGGACGTGTCTTAGGAATGATGGGTTCTATCAATCCATTATCATTTTGTCCCAACTTTTTTTTCTTATTGTACCCCCATCCCTTCATCAACTGCAAGCCTTTGTTGTCATCTTCCATGGGAAGAATGGGTAGGGTTCGGTCATCTTGACAAAGCAGTTTAGAGATATCTTGTTCATTAACATATTCCTTGTTCAAATCACCCCACTTGGTGAAGGTGGTAGATGCAAGCTTTAGTGTTTCATTCACTTTGTTGATAGGTGTGGGTTTCCCATGAGATTTGGGGGAAAGATGTAACTCTCCCAACATAAAAGTGTCCTTCGTTAGTTTATAATCTCCACAACCATCATCCTGGATCACTGCTTTGATGTAAGGAATGTTCTACACAATGAGTGTTTTCATTTATGAGGTAGATGCAAGGGATGATGGGTCAAAAAATGAAGAGGAGGATGTAGGGCCCTCATCATTCTTTGGTATCTAGGGGATTTTGTAAAACTTGGCCTCCAGGTTCTTGCAGTAATAGAAGGGCTTAAGGCCTCCATGGATAGTAACTTCTTTGTCCTCAAAAGGAAACTTTTCATATTGGTGATAGGTCGAAGCTACAACTTTTAGGGAATGAATCCATGGTCGATCAAGCAAGATGTTGTAGGGAAGATCAAGGTCTAACACTTGGCATGTGGTCTCAGTAGTGATGGGTTCCACTTGGATAGGTAGCATGATGATGCCTTGTGATACCTGTTCTTGTTCATCATAAGCTCTGATGGTTTTACTCTTTGTTTTCTCAATAACATCCTCTGAATACCCCAAGTTCTTGATCAACTATAGGGGGCAAATGTTCAAACCAGAACCTCCATATAATAAGACTCCTTTAACTTTTTTCTTATCAAAATTGACCTCAAGGTGTAATGCATGGTTATGAGATGGTTGCGATGGTAGGTCTTGTTCCAAGAAGGTGAGAAGGTGAGGGATAGTAATTTTACCTATGATAGCTTGAAATTGATCAATATCAATATTTTCAGAGATGAAAGACATGTATAAAGCTTTCCCTAAGGTTTCCCTATGTGCAGGAGATAGCATTAATAGTTCCAAGATGGAGATATGAGGGGGTCTTTTTAAGCTGGTCAAGTAGACTGTATTTGCTAGGGTTTGATGTTGAAAATGTAGGTTGTGACCTAGGTTGAGATGAAGCTCCTTGGATGGTGACTTTGCCATGTTGTGTGGTGACTCCACACTTTGCACTAGTTCCTTTCATGGGAACGACAGTGACGACATTGTCACAAGAGGCAACTACATTAGAATATACATGTTGCACGTTATTGTAAGTTTTCCCTTTTCCATTATCACTTGCTTTGTTGTGATCCAACATAGGGTTCTTGTATATCTTGAGATCTTGGTTACCAGTTGGTACTTCAATATATATGGCTTCATTTTCTATAAGATCTTGGATAATATTTTTGAGCCTCATACAGTTCAATGTTTTGTGTCCCTTAATTTTTTGAAAGTCACAAAGATCTTTTTCATTATACCCAAGAGGTTTGTCTTGTGGTTCTTGGTAGTTTTCGAAGTTGGGAAGCGTGATCAGATTTGAATCTACTAGTTTCTTCATGACTGATTCAAAAGATTCCCCCAATTTTGTGTATTTGTGTTTGGGATAGTTGTTTTGATTGGGGGTTCATCTTTGTTGAGTTTCAGTGTTGTTGACTTGATTATTCTACGGTGATGTTGTTGTTTGTTGTACAGTTTATGTGATGGTTGGTTGATTGTTGTTCAGCCTAGTAGCACTTATAACCACTTTAGCATCCACCACACCATCATTCACCACATTCTTGTTCTTATCCCAAACACGAGGCTTGTCATTCAAACTTGTTGATGGGTGGTTATCTTTGTACACTTGTGTATTTCCCACTGAGATAAGGGATATCTCGATGTTAAGGGCCCTAGGGACAACCTTGTTGTAAGTGGTGATGCACTACATTTTTAGATGAAAGGATAGATCTAGATCAACATTTTCTAAGATAATCCCCACTTGTTATTCATTGGGGATGAGCCACTTGCTTTTGCTAGCTCTTTGTCTCCACCATTGCAAGAAATTGGTGAATGATTATCCTTTATTTTCCTTGAGTGTATATAACTCCTCTAAGCTCACATCCATCTTGATGTTGAAGGAGAAGTGATCGATGAATTTCTTGATGATTTCTTGAAATGTTTTGATACCTATAGGCAGTTGTGAGAACCAATTCATAGCAGGAACTGTTAAATTGTGTGGGAGGAGGCACATTAAGTAGGAATCATTGTATGCCACCTCCATTCACATGACATTGAATTCTTTGATGTGGTCTATGGGATTTCCCCTCCCTTTGTATTTATCAAATTTTGAGACCTCAAAGCTAGGAGGGAAAGGAAACATGGCGATGTGTCTCTCGAATGGATAACGACATAGTTTTGTTGTGCATGGGGCTTCTTTGTCTTGCATGCTTGCATGTCCTGCATTTGTTGCATTAGTGACTTGAGTTGGGATGCCATATCATCCTGTAGATTTGATGGAGGAACATATGTTGTATATGGTGGGATGGTAGATGAATTATAAGTGGTATTTTGATATGATGGAGTGTTGTAGGGTGTGTATGGTGGTGTGAGATATTGTGAAGATGATAATAGTGATGGTGTGTATGTTCCTAACGTATTTGGATTGATGATGTTTTGTTGGGGGTTATAGTACAAACCTTGTTGTTGTCGTTTTTGTTGCATAAGCGTTTATTGGGCATACTGTTGAGCTCTTCAGGCTTGTTATTGGGCTTGTTGTTGTTGTTGGGCTATAAGGGTTGCTTGTTGCACTTTTTGTTGTTCTTGTGCTACGAGGGTTGCTTGTTGTTCTTGTTGTTGTTGTTGTGCTGCTAGGGTTGCTTGTTATGCTTGTTGTTGTTGTTGTTGTTATTGTGCTGCTAGGGCTATTTTTTGTGCTTGTTGTTGTTGTTCGATAGCTCATTGTGCTACTAAGGTTGCTTCTTGTTGTTGTTGTTGTTGTTGTGCTACTAGGGATACTTATTGTTGTTTTTATTGGATGACTTGCTAATAAGCCTATTGTGTTTGTTGTAAAGATAGGGCATGCACTTGTAATGCAGGATCATTATATTGTTGGGACATTTGTGATGGGTTTTGAGTGGTGACGATTTGTGTGGGTTGATGATGATTGGTTCGGGATTACCTTGGTTTAACATTCCTTGAAGAATGGTGGATTGAGATGGAGGAATGCAAGTTTGAGGTCTCATTTGATTCGGAAAGACATGGGGGACCAAAGGTAATGATGATGATGGTGTCATTGGGTATTGTGATGGTAATGGCATATTGAGACCTTGAAGTTGATTGAAGGGATTCCCTAGACCAATGTGTGAATGGTTCCCTTGTTGTATTTGGGGTGGGATCAAGGTATTACCTTGGTTGGTCAAGGTGTTGTTTTGAATTGGGTTGGTGATGGATGGGATGGATGTGTTTTGTGAAACTAATGGGATGGATGAACCAATGGGATGATTAGATGTAGATGTCCCTTGTTGCGTTAAGGGTTGATTCTATGAAAGGGTTTTGACATGTCCTTGTTGGTCTATGTGAGACACTTGGTCCATACTACCTTGCATGGCATTGGGCACACTTGTGGTATTTATGGGGATGGTTGAGGATGGTTTCCCTCGATATGTTGAGGTTGTCATGGATTTATGGAGTGTAAGTGGTTTATACGGATGTAAAAGGTGTTCTAGAATGGTGGTGGAAGATGGAAGTGGGGCACCAAATGTAGGTGTCTAAGTGGTGGTTTGTGGAGTATTGGTGTTTAAATTACCCACAACTGTATTGCTTGCCAAAGAAAGAGTGTGACGAAAGTCTTTAGCAAGGCTAGTTGCAAGAGTAGGAGTTTGTTTATGACTTGGCCCTAGTGATGAAGTTGTTTGTAGTGTGGATGAAGTCAAGCCTTGCATCAAGTTTTGTACAGAAAAAGATGGGGGAATTGAAGTCATTTTCTCTTATGCTTTATGTTCTTGTTTATACTCAAGGGGTTCATCCTTAGTAAGCTCAAAAGGATTTTTCATAATGGCCTCTACCTCATATGGTCCCAATGGAGTGTGGGGTTTTTGTGAGGGAGTAGAATGACTTCATGGATCAAATTATTGAGGGTTGGTATCACTTGTGGTAGATGGGACTTTGGTTTTCTTCATGATTCCCTTGTTTTGTGATCTCATTGTTACCATAAATTGTGGGTCACCTATGGGAGAGTTTTGTTGAGATTTGTAATTTTTAAACTCTCTAGTTGACTCAAATTTAGGTAAGAGGGATGTTCTAAGTTGTTTGGAGAAATGATGTGAGTGGGAGATGAAAATGTGAATGATATGGGGAGTGATCTTTGTAATTTTTTTGGGACAACACTTTTGTCTATAGGTTTGATGTTTGATGTTTGGATAAAGGATGTTAATGAGTTTATGAATCTTTAAGGTAGACTTTTGACCTTCAAGATAAACTAGTCCAAAAATGATAACTAACTTAACTAAGTGCATTGAAAGGATTCATTTCACATACAAAGTAGCTAAGTTAAGGTTTGGGTTGGTAGATGTTTAAGTCAAAATGTGTTGGTGTGTTAAAAAAGGTTTGCAAAGTTTGGTGAGGTGAAGTGTGAAATTTGATAAGGGGTGGATGAAATGTTTTGATGCAATGATGACCTAGAATGAACATTTTTTTTTACAAGACCATGGTAGTGAGAAACATGTTATACCACTAAGGTGATCAAACCCTAAATAAGAAGTGCTTGTGAAATGTGTAGATCAGGTTCATCTATGAAATAGCGAAGAAAATGTCTACTTATTGATATGTATTGGTTGTGGTGATTCCTTAAAATACATCTCCAAATATACTTTGCAATATGATGTCTAAGTTTGAAATGGAAAAATGTAGACCTTCTCTTGGGGATTTTGATTTTTCGAGAGATCATTTAGAGAAGCACAAAATCATGAAAAAAAGGATATTTATTACCACGCAGGAGTTGGTAATACGAGCCTTTTGACCACAATATCAACATTTTCCTCTTGTCCATCTAAGATGGTTGTTGTGTTTCTCCGCTGGTTTGGTGTTTCCTTTATTTCAAAAGTGAATCTCCTTAAACTACTGATTATATCTATTTGCTCTCCTTCAATTAGTTCAAAGTTGGATTGTATGATAGCGGGTGTAAGGTTTGGTTGTTCCACCAAAGTGATCGGACGCCAAATGGTCATGTGTGGGGTAAAATTTGTCAATTTATCTTGCTTCAATGACTTTCTTTTACCACAAACACTCATCTTTATTAAGTTTCAAACTAAATGTCTACATTGTCAAAAACATCATAAATTTCAAAAAGTCCATTATGTGAAAATCATGAAGTTAGGGGCATAGTTACCTATGTTAACTTTGGGAAGTATGGATTGAGATGTAAACCAAAATATTTAGAAGTCTCTAAAGATAGAGTCCTTAGGACAAGCATCAATATCAAGGTTTTTCAAAGGGTATCCATACTTAGACCAAAGGGTTTGAAATTTAGAGAAAAGATCGTTGATGTTTTTTTGCAATGTTTTGGAACCAAACAAGTGCTTAATTGACTCACAAGCATTCACAATCCTAGTTCAAGTAGGTACGTATTTATTAGTAGGCTTACCATCATCTCCTAAGAGATGATTAATATGTGAAGATGGAATGGACAAATAAGCTATGTCAAGGAAATGTAACGTCTTGACATGCCAAGCAAAAGAGTCCCTTCCCTATTTGCTTTATTGCCTCAACCAAATACCAAACATGGTAAGTAACTTCTTGGAATGGTACTATTCCAATGCACTACTTTAAAATACATTTTAGAATTGGACTTCGTTAGCCACTACAAACAAGGTTTTTTTATTACCATATTTGAGATAAACTAGTGCCATACATGTGGTGATTCACTCAATTAAGAGGCCTCCCAACCCTTAGAAACATCTAAGTTTTTTGACATATCACATGGATACTAGGGGAGACATTCATCGATATGGGATAGCAACACCAGTTGGTTAATAACTTTAGTCACAACCAATTATTTTTTATAGCAGACCAAAATGAAAACACTGCTTGGGTTGTTCCCTCTCACAAGTTGGGAGGTAGACGTTCTAAAGGTAACACAGTTGGTGAAGCATAAAATGTTTTTCATCACCCAAGATTTCCAAAAGGGACAAGGGGAGAGGATAGGCACTTCCAAGAAGAAAAGTACACTTGTATGTTTCTCTTCAGCCAAGAAAAAAAATGAGAATTCAGTGACATGTTAGCAATCAGATGAAATCAAAAAATTAACAAATGTCAAAATTCAAGTTCAATTTTGTTTACTAGTAAATAGCAACGCTGAAATCAATTGCATCTTTATATTTTCATCAAATGTGTTGCTATATCGAAACTGTGTCACTGTATGGGAAAATCAGATGTGTCGCTATGCAATAAACACCGATGTCAATAGCGTCACCAGATCAATTGTGTTGCCATAATAAAATTTATGCTATGATAAAAAATAAGGTTAGTGTTGCTATTTAAATGTGTGGTGATGAATTTTAATTATGTGTCACCAGATCAATTATGCGTCGCTAAAATTTAACTAAAGTGCGTTATTGTATAGCAATGCATCCCAAATGTGTCAATGAATCTTTAATTGTGCCGTTGAATCTGTAAACACAAGCAAAGCAGAAACCTAAAGAGAAATTTGTCAAATTGATTAGTTTAAGCCCTCCTAGTGCCAAAAATGTGACTAATGACATAGTATAGGTTAACTACACTTGATCCATATAGATTCGAATCATACTTAATCCACTAAGCATCAATCCCAATAAGATCTGTGTGAGGGGGAAATTATTAGATGCAAAAAAGATTAAATGTGATTAAAATTAAGATCTAAGCTAAGATCAAATACACAAATCTAAGATCTAATCCTACACATACGAAATGAAACTAAGATATTGAAAACACATTAAGAAATCTTATGATTACCAAAATAAATGGAAACAACAGCATAGTGTTACCATCCTGTATCGAAGTGTATTCGCCTGATGTTGGATTGTTCTTATCACCGAAAAGCCTCCATAGTTCATGTGCAAAACTTTGATGAATGATGGTTGGTTGATTGAAGAAAGGTTGAAGCTCTATCAATGGTGATCTTGACAGTACTTTGTTGCATAAGGTATGTTGATTCTCTGATCCTTTTTTGTGAGGAAAGAGGTTTGTTATATAGAAAAAGAGATTTTGAATTGACGACCAGGATTCAACAATGTTGGATCAAGATCGATGGTTAAAAGGTGTTGAGAGGATTTAGACATGAGAATATTGTGCAAAGTAGATTGCACAATTTATGTGATTGAGGAATAGATTGGCTAGTCAGTAATTAGATTGATCAGTCAGGATTTAGATTGATTAGTCAAGATTTAGATATCTTAGTTAGGAAATAGATTGATTAGTTAGCAAATTAGATTGCTCATTCAGTAATCGTAATTTTCTCCATCAGAAAGTGGGTGAGGAATATGAATTAATTGATTTAATTCATTCATTCATTTTTGGAGTTGAGCGTGCAAATCAAGTTTGACTTTTGCAAACAAAGTTGCATTAGTTTGATTTGATTTTTGATAAATGATTTGAATAGTTTGATTTAATTATTCAAATTTTGGAGGGAAAGTATCGTAATTAAATTACTATGGTTTAATAATTCAATTAACTTAGAGGAATAAGGTGATTTAGTGATGTAATTAAATATTTGGTGTTATTTAATCAATCAAGATGAAATAAAGTGGGATTAGGACTTCATTAAATAAATGCAATTTATTTAATTGGTCAAAAAATAATGTCATTTTATTTAATTAATAGCAGAATTAGGGTTTTCAAGACTATATTAAATAAATGAAAATTATTTAATTTTTTGAGAATGATGAAAAAGTGAATTAATTAAATAATGTTGTATTATTCAATTAATAGAGGAAATTAGGGTTTTGGATGGTGTTTGATGTTGTGCAATGTTTCCCGAGATGTTATGGGATGTTGCGGGATGATTCTCAGACATTTTGAAATGATTCAGAGACGTTTTGAGATGATTCTCAGATGTTCTGAGATATTTCAGCATGATTATGAGATGTTTCAGGATGATTTCAAGACGTTTCAAGACATTTCGGGAATGTTCTAAGTGGTTTTGAGATGATTTCAAGATGTTCTGATACATTTCAAGATGATTCTGAGATGTTTCAAGACATTTTGGGAATGTTCTGAGATGTTTCGGGATGATTCTAAGATGTTTTGAGATGTTCCAGGAATGTGCTAGGTGTTAGGTCAATTTTACTTGTCTACATTTTTCCCATCTTAGATACAAAGTACTGGTTGCTTTGTTTCAAAGATTCTATTTTTCTTAAGGTCAATTTTTTGAAAAAAAATTATGCCACATTATGCCCCAAAGTTTAGTGGAATGATGGTAGGACTTTGTGTTGCCCCCTCGAGAGGTTGGCCAAAAATTTCAAGTTTTGAGGTCAAGTTCAGGACTCTATTCTATTTCAGTTCTGCTAAGTTTAGGATGAAGAATTAGGTCCATAGGTCCTTCGCTTCTCGTTCTGATATTTCTTAGAGCTTCTAATTTGAAAGTAGGAAGGTTCCCTAAGTAAAATTAGGGTTTTCTAGGTGAAGTTAGGGTTTCTTTGAGGTTTAATATAGGCAATTAGTCCTATAGTTAGCTCATTTTTGCTTTGATCTTTATGCTAATTCTTGTCTCTAGATTTCCCATTCTATCAGTTATCAAGGAGCAATGCCAAGATTTGAGGGAGCCCCACATTTTTCTAACCTGGTTCAGGAGTTTAGACGACCTACAAGTGTCGGTGGCCCGGTATGTACCTTGTCCCTTCGTGTTTTTTTCTTTTTACATTCTCGTATTACATGTACAAAGTTCTTCAAGTCAATAGTGAGGTTCTGGTGATTTCTGAGCATCTGCATCATTTTCCTTAAATTTTCTAGGTGATAACCTCATCTTTGACCTTTAAACCCTTGCCCTTGACCTAAAACGTCACTCTTGACTTAAACCCTCACTTTTGATTCATGCACTTGACCTAAAACCTCACCTTTGACTAAAAACCTTGCATTTGATTGTTTTTTTTCCTAAAACTTCACCCTTGACCAAGAACCTCACCCTTGACCTAAAACCTCGCACTTGCTTGAAAACCTCGCTTTTGCTTGTTGTTTTCTGAGCATTTTCTCTAAACCCTTGCATTTGACTTTAGCTCTTGTATTTTCTTTTAGAATTTGCTCTAAACCCTTGCACGTGCTTGTTTGTCATCTTAAATTTCATTTGTCATCATGTTTTGTGTTGTTTTTTTTTTCTTTGCATGTTCATAGTGAAACCCTAACATTGTGGGTTAAAACGATTGTAGGTGGGCCTCAAACCACTGCAGCCGAGGGAGAGACGTCCTTGACACCTGTTTGATCCGATTACCCATTTCGTTGTGTTGGAACAAGAATTTCTTGATGTCATTGGACTATGTTATGTTTGCTACATGCCTCCTATCAGGACTCACACAATGATGATAACCGCACTTGTGGAGCGGTGGCCTTCCAAGACGTCCTCATTTCATTTCCCTACAGGAGAGGCGATTGTTACCCTCAAGGATGTGTGGAGGATACTTCGCCTTCCCATTCATGGAAAACTTGTTACATATCATCGACATGGTACCTGCTCCATGTGATGGATGTTAGGTTCTAGACACTTGGAGGTGCGCCAGTCAGAGATTGATCTGTCTAAGTTTTATGGTAGTGTAGATCCTATTTTGCTTGTCCTAAGTGGTTTGATTTTAGGACTAGTTATTCCTGATAGAAGAGGTTGGAAGTTTCCTATGGGTTGGGGTGTATGTATTGAGAGTATGCTTGAGCATGGGACGAGGTATTCTTGGGGTGTGTGTCTTCTCGTCCACCTGTACAAAGATATGCATGCGGTTGTGTATCAGGGTGGGAAATCTATTTTGGTAGGTGTTTCACTTTTGCATGTTTGGGCAGGGGAGCACATTATCGTTGCTCGACCAGATGAGATATAGGGTCATTCTCATGATGATTTGTACTCCTATCATTATGGGGATTTCATGCACTACACCTTTCTTGACGATCTTCCTTATTGGCACTGAGTTTTTGATGAGATGTCAGGTTTTGTGTGGAGACCTTATATGGGTTGTGAGACTTGGCCGAAGGATTCAGATCATCTTGTTTACTATTGATAGACCCAATGGTTGATTGGTCATTCTTATTCTGTGATGGAGCATTACTTACCAAAATGAGTATGTCATCAGTTCGGAGAGAGACATGGGCGGGTTCCTGATGCTTATGAGGCTCGGTTCGGTCGGACCACTAGGGAGGTCTATGTATGGGGTCTCCAAGCAGATGTAGATATTGTTGTTGCTTAGTTCAAAGCACTTGCCCCAGTTGGTTGGGGTTGGGTAGTTGGTTTAGTAGATCCAAGTACTACTCTTGATTATTATGACTGGTGGGAACAACACATGCCATTGAGGTTCATCGATCCTGGGGGTGATCTTGCTTTGGGCTGAACATGTACTACAGGTTGTTGCGGGGAAAGACAACATATTGAGGTTCTTTAAGAGCAGTTGAATAGGCCCAATGTGATGGGGCATAGGATGGTCAAGATGAGCATATGCCTCAAGCGCAGGGTCATAGACAGGTTTTGGGTCCTCCACCAACTAGGGATAGAGATATATTGTTAGCTCAGATGATTGCTACTAGAGACAAATATAGTGCGGCGACAAGCTGTGAATGCTCAAGTAGACATTTTAAGGGCCGAGCGAGATAGCGAGAGAAGTCAACATGTTGCAGAGGCTCAAGTATAGTTTCTTACAACAGAGAGAGATACTCTTAGGGAAGAGCGTGATAGTATGCGAGCCGAGCGAGATCGATTTCTACAGATGTCTACTTATTATCATACCTTATATGATGGTACTATTCTTAGGGTTGCTTGACGTCCACGGTTTGGAGAGCCTAGTGTTGTGAGTGATGGTAGTGGTGGCGGTAGGGCAGCTGATCAATCCGTGAGACATCCAAATCCTTTTGGTGGCCCACAACCTCGTTTAAGGGTTTTTTCCTTCCTGTTAGGGTCTTACTTTTTGTACTTGATCTTCATGTTGTTTATTGCTTAGAGACATATTGTAGACATGTGTTTTGTATGTATGTATATATATATATATATATATATTCATCAGCTCAGTCGAGGCCTTGTATATATGTTATGATTTTGTATGACCCTATCACACTTGTTTCACTAAGGATGATGTACTTGTGACATTCACTCTTTTGATGATATATATATGAGATATACCTTCTTCGATTCAACCTCATTTTATGCTTATGTGATGATGATATATGATGATGTATGTTTTGTACTTTTTTGATGTATGTGTATGATGTGGATGGATGAATCTACTTTTTTTTATATGATGTTGTGATATATGATGTTTATGTGATGTTGATATATATGATGAATGAATGCCCCATACATGATACATGATATTTTTTATTGTTTTATTATCATGATGATGTGTATTGGCGACATTGTGGATGTAGCTAGTACTAATGATATTGCTATGTAAGGTGGATGTTAATTAGAATAAATATTGATAGTGGATAGAAATTTGATGTTAATTAGAAGAAATATTGATGATGGATAGAAATATGATGTTGTTAGTAGTTGATGAGTTGTTTTTTCTTTGCTTTAGAGACTTCGTAGTTTGAACAATCATGTTTGATGTAGCAAACAGATATGATGCACCAAGGTATTAATGAACATGGTGACATTGTATCTATTGCATGGACTTTGACTCTACAAACAAAGAGTACTTTTTCTCATACCCGACATATGGAAACTTTGTTTAAAGTATATATTCGGGTTGTGCTAAAATCTTTTCAGATCAGTCACATGGAGAGGTATAAAAAACCTAACATGTAACTACTTCACGAATTGTTTCAACACAACTTTCATACACTCAATAAATCAAGTATTCTCCACGGTAGTATTAAAAAAATATCATACAAACAACAAATCGAAATGACGCTCAATTATCCCCATTCCTTCTCTAAATCCTTTTGGACATCCTTAAGAGATCCTAAGAATGAGTCAATAAAATAAATCATAAAAATAAGACTACAAAAAGATAAAAAAAAAGTTGTAGTATCAATTTCCATATCTATTTGAGGTTTCAGGACTATTATCCGTTGTTGATCATGTCTATCGTAGGAACAAATCCCTTAAGGCATATCTCAAGATGTTGTTGGTGAATTGTCAAAAAGATAGGTAGTTGATACTTGGCTTTGTTTTAGTCTATTTATAGTCATAACTTTTGTGATTGTTTGCTTGAAAGTTTTAGTTGTTGATGTTTTCTTTGTTTATTATGTCAAAGGGTGAGTGTGACGATTTGTTTATTATGGGTGAAAAGTTTATTGCAAATGGTGATGAAAGGATGGGTCTTTTTGATTTTTCTAAGTTTTTATGATGTTTTTTTGTTGTTTTCAGGGGACTAACCTAGGGCCTCGGGGGCTCATCAAAGATAATCCTTGCCTACGTTCTACACACAGAGGCTCATAGTTCGCTTGGTTTGAGTGTTTTTTATCTTTTCTATTTTGTGAATGTTTTTGGATTTTGTATGTTGTAGGTGTTTTTGAATTTTGTTGTTTTTCAATTTTTTACTAAGTTGAAAATAAAGCATGTTGGAAATCTAAGGGGATTGACCTAGGGTCTCAAGGGCTAATAAGCCTTACCTACATTGTACATGCAGAGACCACGTAGTTTGATTGCTTGACTCAAAGCATAAACTATTTTTGGATAAACAACATTGATAATCTGGATTGATATTCCGCTTGTGTGTCTAGAGGATATGTTGTGGGAAATTCACTTAAACTAGTTGTGAGGTTCAAGAAAATGTTGATATCTTAGACTGTTTGAGTGAAGGAATAACCCAGCGATGTTGTTTTGTTTTGATGTTTTCGTATGTTTTTGATCTTTTGTTGTTTTCTAATTTTTTTATTTTTGTTGTTTTCTGATGTTTTTGATTTTTTTTGTTTTCTCATGGATTTTTATTTTTGTTTTTTTCTTATGTTTTTAAAATGTTTTTCACTTTTGTTTTTTTCTAATGTTTTTCAAATGTTTTTGGCTTTTTTTGTTTTCTTACCATGATATGATGCTAAAAGATCTAACCCATGACTAGCTTCGAGAAGTTACCCCCAGTTGGAGACAAAACAACTTTCCTTAATCAGTGACAAGCCATGGTTGGATACATGTTTTATTATGAAATGGATGGATAGATGTCGTGGATAGTACCGATAGATAATGATGTAAGTTTTATTCAAACATAGCACCTGTTTTCCAGGTTTTCACTACATACTTATTCTAGGAGCACCACAAAGTGGTTTTCACTCAAAAAACATTTTATTTCTCTTTATTGCTTTCCTTGCTTTTTGATTTTTTTGTATTTTATCTTTTTTTTTGGATTTTTACCCTCTTGCCTGGGGTATTAAAGACACACTTTATGTGTAGAACCTTTTGAGGTGGTTGTTGTTCAATGGTTCAGCTAAAGGTTCTCCTTCAGGAGTAGCCAACTGATAGGCCCCAAAACCGTAGCTCGTTGTGATGACGAACGGGCCTAACCAGTTGGGTTAAAATTTTCCTTTTCCATCTTGATTCAGTTGTATTTTCTTATTCTCCTTGAGGACCAAGTCACCAATTTGAAAGTTCCTATCTTTGATTTTCTTGTCATAACTTTGTTTGAGCCAATTTTGATAAACCTGCAGTTGGTTTAATGCACTCAAATGCCTTTCATCTAGGAGCTCTAATTCATTTAGCCTGGATACCCTGTATTCTTCGTTGTTGACCATTCCTTTTAGTGATACTCTCAATGAGGGGATTTCAACCTCAATAGGCAAGACAACCTCTGATTCGTAGACCAAGGAAAATGGTGTGGCACTAGTAGGTATGTAAATGTTGGTTCGATAGGTCCATAAGGTTGGGTTTAGTTGCAAATGCCAATAACAACCAACATCATTGATAGTATTTTTTAGTATTTTTAGGATTGTTTTATTCGATGCCTCAGCCTGACCATTTCCTTGGGGGTAATATGGCATGGAAAATCTATGTTGGATATAAAATTGGGAACAGAGCTCTTGGACATCATGATTTTTGATTGGGGTTCCATTGTCTATAACTATCTTTTGGGGAATTCCATACCTGTAGATGAGATAATTCAAAATGAATTTTGATATTTGTTTGTCAGTGATATAGATCAATGGAATTTCCTCTATCCATTTAGTGAAGTACTCTGTCGTTGTGATAATGAATTTGTGCCCGTTGGATGAAGCAAGCGATATCTTGCTTACCAGGTATAATCCCCATTGCGAAAAATTCCATGGTGTAGTTATGGGTCTCAATTCTTGTGCTGGTGCATGAAACAAATCACTGTGTTGCTGAAATTTCCAAAACTTTCTAGAATACTGTATGCATTGGAGGGCCAATAGTACACCGTTCTAAGCAGTTTCTAGACTAGGTTAAGTCTATTAGAGTGGGATCTGCAAATACCTTTGTGGACCTATTATAAGGTTTTTTGTGCTTCTTTTGCATTAAAGCATTGGAGTAACATATTGGATCTAAACTACGACGGTATAGGGTATCTCCTACAATGGTAAAATGAGAAGTTCTATGGGTGAAGGTTTTCTTTTGAGTGGTTTTTAGGTCAAGTGGTATGATATCGTGTTGGATGTAGTCAAAAGTATCTTGGTAGCATGGGGAGTTAGAACCAACAACAACACATACCAGTGTTGATTTTGGGATTTTGAACACAGGTACAAATAGTTGTTTCACGAGGAACTCATACTTAGGTATATTCTATGGAATATCAAGTAGTGAGCCTATTGTTGCCATTCCATTGACAACTTTGTTATTGATTCGAGGAACTTGCTCAAAGGTTATTTTGACAAAGTATTCCTTGAAGCTATCCACCATCCTTTTATATGGTAGAAATTTGTCATCTTTTGTCTGGTACTCATCGTTCACCTGTCTGATCACTAGCTAAGAGTCTCCAAAGACATGTAGCTCTTTTATTCTCCATTCAATAGTCATTTTTAGCCCTATGAGAAGAGCTTCATATTCTGAGATGTTGTTCGTGCATGGGAATGTAATCCTGTAGGCCTTAGGTATACTATCTCCATGTGGTGTGAGAAATAGAATACCTACTCTAGATTCATGTTGAGTATGGGACCCCTCAAAGTATAGAGTCCATTGGCTTGTTTGTTTTGTCATCAAGATACTCTCATCTGGAAAGTCTGATATGATAGGTTTATGATCATCTACGGGTGCTTCGGCCAGTTGATCCGCTATATTTTTTCCTTTGATAGCTCTCCTATCGACATACTCTATATCAAATTCACTTAGGATCATCACCCATTTGGCTATTCGGCCTATTAGGGATTCCTTTGCTAGTAAGTATTTGAGTGGGTCTACTTTTGAAATTAGCTTCACCTTTCTGTTTAAGATGTAATATCTCAAATTTTCTGTTGAAAAAATGATTGAGAGACACACTCTTTCAATGGGTGAGTAGTTTAGTTCATAGCCCAATAGTGTTCTACTAATATAGTAGACTGACCTTTCTTTATTGATAAGCGACATGAGTACAAGAGGAGTAAGTAGGTACTCCTTGACTTGTTGCAACACTTGGTCACATCTCCCATCCCACTTGAAGGTGATATCCTTGTGTAGGAGATGAGTGAAAGGGTGATATTTGTCTACCAATTGTCTGATAAATCACCTGATGGATTGTAGCTTCCCTTGTAGGCTCCTTAACTGTTTCAATGTCTTTGGCGGAGGCATCTCTATTATAGCTTTTACTTTTGTAGGATCCACTTTAGTCCCTCTTCTTGACACTATGTACCCCAACAGCTTTCTAGATGTTACTTCGAACACACATTTCTTAGGGTTGAGTCTTAGATTGTACTATTCAAGTTGATCAAACACCTTTACCAGGTTTGTCAAGTGATCTTCCCTTTTGACTGACTTTGCTAGAATGTCTTCCACATAGTCTTCCATGATTGTGTGTAGCATATCATGGAATATGGTTGATATTTCTCTTTGATATGTTGCTCCTACATTCTTTAGACCAAAGGGCATTACATTCCAACAAAATTTCCCCCAAGCACAAGTAAACATTGTTTTGTGTTGATCATCTAGAGAGATCTTTATCTAGTTGTATCTAGAGAAACCATCCATTAAGGATAGCATCTCATGCCCTACTATTGGATCCACAATCATGTCGATACTTGGCAATGGAAATTCATCCTTTGGACAAGCCTTGTTCAAGTCTTTTAATTTTGTGCATATCCTTATGCCCCCAGTAGGATTGGACACTCAAGTACCAGATTTGATATCCATTATGGATAGTCGATGGGTCTAATGAAACCCACATCTAGTAGTTTCTTTAGATCTACCTTTACCAATAATGCTATCTGAGGATGCATTTTTTTGAGTTTTTGCTTGATAGGATTTGCTCCAGGGACTACAACTAAATGATATACCACTAATTCTGGATCTAGTCCAACATAGGTCTAGGAAAATTTTACCTTTCTCTCATTGATGAAAGTTGTGAAATTTTCCTTCTCTTCAGGATCAAGTGACGTTGCATGGTATGTTATCTTTGGGTCCTCTGTTGTGCCAACATTTATGTACTTTGCTTCTTCTACTAGGAGTGTTGATATTTCTTGATATTCTGATATGGGGAGATTGATCCCTCCATCATCGGGTGCCTCTATGAGGTTTTCACCTTTGGATGCATCTTTTATTTTCCTCTTTTCCGGATCCGATAGAGCCATAGTGTGGTTTTCCCTAGGGGATCGTATTTTTATGTTTTTTCTTTCATTTTTGCGACTAGAAGATTCAATCTCTCCACCAAAGTATACTCTTGTTCGAGCTCCATGACGAACCCTACTTTGTGATCTCCAACTAGTATGTCTGTTTGAAGCCCTATGAACTCTATGATTACCTCATCATTCTTGAATTGATCCATAATAGGTATTTGTTGTTGTTGATCCCAATCTATGAGTTGTGGGTAGCAAAGTGGTAGGCTATTATCATCACCCAAAAAGCTTATGGAGGTTGTTGAAATGGTCAGTATGGTTCAGGTGTCTTTTTCCCAATGGGTGTCTATGTCGTCATTACTAGAAGTGGGATAATCATATCTGGTGACGAAGGAAGGAGAATCCCATTCGTATTCATTAGAATCCATTCTAGAATGATAGTAGATGTTAGGAATGGTTTGAATATATTGGAGAGGGAACCTATCAATGATAAAGTTGTAAAACAGGTTTTCAATTAGTAAATCATTGTTCATAATATGATAGATATCTAGTGCCTTAACGCTAGTATAATTTTCTTGTTTCTTCCAAGAGGTTCGTCTGATTTTTGGAATAACCACATCTTTTGGTTTATAACCTAGCCCCATGTTTTATTCCTTTGTTCCACTATGATAGGCTCTAATTGGCCTTGTTTTTGTAGCCCAAGGTCAACTTTTCCATTGTATCCCATATGTTTAACTAATTGATAACCTCTAGTGTTAGGGTCAATTAAAATGGGTGTTAGGATCAATTAAAATGGGTTATGGATTTTATAGTTCTTCTCGGTCCTCCTTATAGATCATGGATGAGAAGTCCTCCTCAAATATTTCTTTGTCTTATATGTCTCCCCATCTAGTGAAGATTGTGGGCTTGGCTATCAGTTGCACTATCTTGATCTCTTTTGGACCTCCATATACTATGGGTGTTGGTGGAAGCATGCTGATGCAAAATGCTTGGTTGAATGGGTAATTCCCATTACCCTTGTCAAGTACTTGAACCTTGGCTTTTGTTTTTGGTTGATCACTTGATGTGTTCTTGGTTGAGGTTGACAGAAGCGTGGAAGGGTCAACACAAGAAAAGGAGTGGAAGGCTATGGCGTTGCTAGGCACACATTGGATTTTATTGTACTTCTCTAGCTTTGCACAAAAATAGAAAGGCTCGGGATTGGCATATAGTGTTACTTATTTTCCTTCATGGGGAAACTTTAGGAATTGATGAAAAGTGGAAGGGACTGCTTGTAATGTGTGGATCCAAGGGCATCTCAGGAGGAGGTTGTATGGCAACTCAAGGTCTAGTACTTGACAAGTAGTTTCTATGATGGATGGTCCTATCTGCACTGGCAACCTAACTGTTCCTTTAGAATTCCTTTCAAGGTTATCGTAGGCCCTTATGGTGATACTCTTTCCTTTTTCAATCACATCATCAAAATACCCCAAATATTTGACAAATTTTAAGGTACAAATGTTTAAACCTGCACCATTATCTATAAATACTCGTTTGACCATGGTTTTATGAACACCAACCTCTATGTAGAGGGCTTGGTTGTGGAATGTTCTTTGTGGTAAATATTTCTATGAAAAGATTAAATGATTAATTTTTTTGATCTTTCCAACCATGGCTTGGAACTAACTAGGATCGAGGTCATTAGGGAATGACATTTCTAAAACCTTTTCCAATATTTCCCTATGTGCGGGTGATAGTTTTAACAACTCTAGGATTGAGATTAGGGTAGGTGTTTTCTTCAACTGTTCCATAATGTTGTAATCACTTGGTGACTTGATTGTGGGTTTGGGTGGGACTCCTTGAATTGTAACTCTTCCTTGGTGAGTGGTTACATTACAGTTGTTGTCTCCACCTTGCATAGTCAGTAAATTTTCCCTATTTTCATCAACTTGTGAGAGGTTTCCTAAAACTGTCACCGTACGTGTAATTAACATTGTGGTATTCTTGTTCCTTCCATTTTTCATTTCTTTTGGCATGATTTGGGATTTTTTTTTATTATATTTACAAGTCTTTATTTCTAGGATGATGTTCAACATCTACTTCCCCTTTTTCTATTAAGTCTTGGATAAGATGTTTGAGTTGCATGCAATTGTCAGTTGTGTGTCCTTTGATTTTAGGGAATTCGCACAAGTATTTCTCATTATACCATAGTGTCTTGAAGCTTGGTTCCTCATAGTTTGGACGATCATTAGTTTTGAGGAGGTTTTGTTGTACTAATATGTGCATGACTATTTCAAGTGACTCACCTAGTACTGTGAATTGTCTCCTTTGTTGATCGTATAGCCTCTATTGCCCTCCCTAATTCATCTGTTTGTATACAACTTGATTATTCTTAGGATAGGTAATTTGGTTTCTTTGTGTATTGTTGGGACAATAGATTGTTTGTGCTACCTATGGTTTGTTTTGAGGTGTTTTTTGTGCATTCCATACTGCTCTAGCATCAACTACATCGTTTGTGACATTTTTGTTTTTGTCCCACAGTTTAGGTTTCTCGTTCAAACTAGGACTGTCTTTTGAGCTATTTAATTTAAGGTCTCCTCTTGCAATGAGGAATCTCTCAATATGTAATCCCTTTTTATTGTTTCCTTAAAGTCTACAGAAGATAGAATACTAAATTGGTAGTTTATTTCAGGTAGGGCATTCGTGATGAAAATATCCACCAGCTCCTTGTCTGGAATTGGCCATTTGCATCAACTTGCTTTGTGTCTCCATCTCTGTAGGTAGGAGGTAAAGGAATCTCCTTGATTTTATTTGATTGTGGACAAACTTGTGATGGTGACATATCGCTTTATGTTAAATGAGAAGTGGCTTGTGAATTTGCTAGATAGTTCATCAAAATTTCTAATTCTGGGTTGTAGACAGGTGAACCACTCCATAGCATGACCTATAAGGCTACATGGAAAGAGCCTCATGAGATAGGAATCATTGTTTTGTACCTCCATACATGATATTAAGAAGTCTCGTAAATACTCTACTGGATCTCCTCTTCCTTTCTATTTGTTGTTGTATACACCTAAAATCGGTCAAGACATTTAATTAATTAAATACTAGTTATTTAATTAATATTTGAATACGTATAAATAAATTCTCAATTTATTTATATAGTTCACCCTTTTCTAATTCTCCAAATTGAAAATCATATTCTTCTAATTTAATTAAATAAACGAATTTCCATAAGCTTGTTTTATTTAATTAAGTTTCATTAATCCTAGATTAGGAATTCAAGCACATGTCTACAAATTTTCATGCCACCTCACCAAGGTCACATGAAATTAAATAATTCTAATTTTTAATTAGAATTATCTTCAAATGCATGGCTTATTCCTCACACACTTCTTCAACAAACTTTCAAACACATGGTCTTTCTCTCACACACTTGATTCTTCTATCCATTTGGCATGTTGTCTTTGGTCAAGAGATTCCTCCATCCATTTGGCATGTTGTCTTTGGTCAAGGGGACACCTTCTTGATTCTCTTCATCTCCATCATTCATCCCTCTTGTTTGAATCTGGACCATTGATCATTGCCACCTCACAAGATGCTTGGAAAAGCCTATAAATACAACCATTTTCCATTGTATTTTGGATCCCACATTCAAGTAGAGTTATCATGCAGGAATAGCTTTGAGCATTGGATAATTTGGAGTCTTAAAGTTAGAATCATGTTTTGCTTTTTAGTTGAATATAGAATCATGTTTAGCTTCATATTTAGCATTGTAGAATCATATGTTTCTTTATTGTTGCATTTTACACCACACTTTGCTTTATAGTTACATTTTATACCATACTTTGCTTTATAGTTGCATTTTAGATTAGTATATTTTTAGTTAGCATTTGAGCATATGCAGAATCATCCTAGTTTCATATCATAGCATTTACATTAACACCATTATCCATTCATCATAATATCCATTATCATTTTCATCATATAGTTTCATGTAGGAACTTAATTGGCTTGCATGTTGAATATTATCTCATTTCTCAAGTTGTCATTTTAACAACCATAGTGCACATAGAAATCTAAGAACCAAATGGTTTAATAAATCCTTGAGAATAGAGGACAATGAGACGTTCTTAAAAGATTTGTTTAACTACAAAATTAGTAGTTTATTTGATATAAATCTTTGATTTAATCCGTTTCATTGGTGTTTGTGTTGATTTACTAACTCTCCCACATTTCACACATACATAAATTGGCACCCACAATGGGGCGATACCCAATTTCTAACAATTTTCTAGAAAAGTTCATGTAAATAGGTTGGACGTGACATTTTAGCACAATCGTGAGTTCTTTTGGCACATACGATAAATATTTTGGCGCATGCGACTTCTGTTTCAGTGCATTCGAGGAATCTTTCAGCACATCCAGGGCTTTTTTCAGCTCATTTGATACTTCTTTTGATGCATCCAACAAATATTCTAGTGCATTCAGGGAGTGTTTTAGCGCATTCAATCTTTTCTTTAGTGCATTTGGTTATTCTTTTAGTGCATTGGTTAGTTCTTGTAGTGCATTGACATTTTAGCGCATACGATGACTGTTTTAGCGCATCTGTTAAAATTTGTGAAATATGAGAATTAATTTGCATTTTCTGCTTGCAGGTACTTTTATACATTGGTCAAAGAAATTTTTATCAAACTATTGATTATTTATGTAGGAGCTGGAGTTAGTTAAACAATTTCTTTTGCTTAAGATAGGCATCTAGCTTAATTAGAAAGGATAAAGAACACCATGTCTTTCATGCTTGATGAATGGTAGGCATATGCTCTCCCCTTAACTAGGTGACCAAAAAGCTAAACCCATTCATTTTTGTTTTATCCATAGAGGGCCTGCCTTGTGCGAAAAAGTAATCAACCAAGGGAACGACCTAATTGGTAACACGCTAAAGCCAAGCGACTTCCAACTGGGATATAAATGTGGGTACTTGGGGAAATTTCAAGTATCATGAGGATTGTTCTGACAAGAAGGGCAGCAATGGTCTCTTTCTGCTTGGATGATCCCCCATGAATGAAATGCCTATACTAGAACCATTTTTTGTAGCAAGGCCAAAATCCTTATTCTATTTGTTGGTGCAAGAACTGTCGTTCTAAAGCCATCCCATATTCTTGCGGCTTTTAGTAGAGATGAGAAATATGCCATGGGAGATTCATGGGTATTGATGCTTGGCTGCCTTGTAGAAGAGAGTTTTGTGGGGGGGAGCCAATGGGGTCAAGCATCTAATCATCCACTACAAGTAAGCGCAATTGGAGTAAAATCCAAGTGGGAATTCAACAAATATAGTCCTACACAACCTAAGTTGTACATGCTTGATGTGTCTTTACCAATGTGTTTTTGAACCAATTTAAAAAAAACATCACATGTTGAAAGGATAAACCTTGATTCAGAAAAGCATTCATTTGAAACAACCAAGTCTCTAACTGGAAAATCCAAAAAATCAAACAAATTTCCAACAAATTGCATCATTTTTCCAGTTCAGCGCATCCATTGTATTTGCTAGTGCATTTGTGCAATCTTTTAGTGCATCCAACTGCTGTTATAGTGCATCTGTGCAAAATTTGGGTGCATCCATCCTCTATTCTAGCGCATCTAAGCATTTTTCCAACACATTTACCCTCTGTTATAGCACATACACTACATATTCTGGTGCATTAACTCTCTATTTCAGCGCATTCAGGAAATCTTATAGCACATCTGTGCAATTTTCTAGCACATCTGTCCTTTGTTTTACACATATGTCAAATCTTAAATAATGCATCTGGGCTCTGTTTTAGCACATCCATTAAATGCAAAACCCGAGAGTTAAACTTGTCCCATGTTTCACAGTTTGAACCAAAAATTCAGAATCTTCTTCAGTCCAGAATCATTTCTTAGGTACCTTAGAGTCTAAAATTGTTAAAATTGACCTCTACAAGTGGAATTCTCCAACCTAAACCAAGATCTAACATCTCAAAGTTCCAAAATCACCAAATTTTATCACACCTTTGATTATTAAGCTTAGTTTCATCATAAGGATTTATCATCCTTTCATCACGAAACAAAGCTATATAGTCAAATCAAACTTAGTCTCATTAGAATTTGTCATTGTATTTGACTTAGTTGTAATCCTTGGTACTCTTCCCAACTTAGATCAAAGTTTATTCAAAACTATAACACTTGTATGCTCATTCAAACAAGGTTACAAAAACAAAAACTCAAGGAAAAAGGACTTGAAAATCAAAACATTGAAGAGCCAAACCTTGGAACTCCAACCATTGAAACTCCAAACATTGAAACTCTGACCATTGAAACTCCAATCATTGAGGCTCAAAACATCAAAAATCAAAATAGTGGGACACAAAACATCATGGCGGAAGTTGAAGAGAATCCTTTCCATGGAATCCACAACAATGAAGGGGAAGAAATAACCAAGGAAGATATCAAACATGTCGAACAAGATCCCAACTTCCACAAATGCTTAGACAATATTTTCAAAAGAAATGGGGAAAAGTATCTCCTTATGCTAGCTAAACAAGGTGTCAAATTAACCAAATACTTTGATGTGAATGAATTGAAAGCACCTCCAAAACAACCCAAAAAAGAAACTGAACAAGTGGTTTCCCTAACTCACCAAATGAAGAACCTTCAACAACAAATTCTCGATATGCAAAGAGGAACCTCAAAATGATACTTGATCCAAGACATTTTTCCATATTTGTTTGATCAAAGTATCCACATGATCCCCTTTCCAAAACATTGTGAATTCCAAAAATATGACAAATACAATGGAAAAATCGATCTGTTAGACCATCTGAGGGAATTTAGAACCATGAGTCTTGAATTTGCGTATGAAGAAACATATTTAATGAGACTATTTCCATGAAGCCTAGGTGGACAATGTCTTGAATGGTTCTCCAAACTCACCCCACCAATTAACACCTTTGAAGAATTGGTCAACAAGTTCATCACCCAACATTCTTATAACATTCAACATGACATCACCATGAAAGATATTTGTAACTTGAAACAAAAGAAGGGTGAATCATTCCTTGTATTCTGTCAAAAATGGGGAAGGTTATTTTCCCGATATTCTCATCCCATACCCAAAAATAAAAGATAGAATTTTTATTGACAACCTCAATGATGAGATGAGTTACAGATTGGAATTATAATGTCCACCTACATTCAAAAAATTGATTGAAAATGGAATTAAAATCAAAGAGGCTTTAGTCAAGAGAGTATTCATCAAAATTTACAATGGCAACAGATCAAACTCCTCTAACAATTACAACAACGAAAAACCAAAGTTTTGGAAATGAAACAAGAACATGGGTAACAACAATGGTACAACTGAAAACCAAAATATGAAACATATATTCAACTTAACTGCAGATACCGCCAAGACTAATCAGAACAACAACCCACCCAACAACCAAAATGTCAACCAAAGAAACAATCAAGGTAATGTTGGATCTAGAACACCATCATATCTAACATCCTCAAATCGAAGAAGGTTCAGACCTTTAGTACAATCATCAAAATCTGCATTGAAGGAAATTCTCGAAGCTAAGGTCATAACATTACCAAAGGCAAGAAATTGGGAGCCACAAGTCAAGCCTCCATGGTGGAATGATGCTCATATTTGTGACTTTCATCGCAACAAAGGGCATAAAACCAATGACTACATGCAATTGAAGCACTCGATACAAGACTTAATTGACAACAAGACGATATTTGTAGAAGGACCCCAAACAAACAATGATCATGGGGCGTTCAAGAACCCTCTACCCAACTATAAAAAAGGGGAATCTTCTTCTTCAAATACCAAAGGAAAAAAAAAAAACTATGTCTATGACACCACCATTCTGCATATTGAGGTGGTTGATGATCAAACCCATGAAAAATTAGATCTTATTGCAATTGATAACCTAACAAACAACAACACCATTCAACATGAACAAAAAACATCACTGCAATTGAAAATCAACATCACGATATCAACACTACCTCACATCAAATCAATGACCTTTTTCCCATAAATTTGTTCAATAACATCATTGCAGATGACAATCAAAACAATGTTATCAAAATCATAGAAGGACAAAACAATTCACCGATCAATGCAATCACACGAGGATAAGCCAAGGTAACATTGAAAGGAGCTACCCCTTCAATGTCCAAAGCAACTACTGCTATCTTTGCAACTCACTATAACATCGTTGATCGGTTGCAAAAAATACCCACCCAAATATCCATATTAGAACTTCTCAATATTTCACCCACTCACAAGGAAATCTTGGAACAAGCTCTAGTCCCCACCACGATAACAAACAATCTAGAAGTTTTCCAATTCCAAACTATGGTGGGACATTTGACTACATCATACTTCTTATCATTTTCTGAACACGATGATGTATGTATCATCCATCTACACAACGTTTCTCTACACATTGAGGTCTTAATCCACAAACACTGTGTTAAACGTGTTCTAATAGATGGAGGAGCTAGCCTGAATATGTGTACTTTGAAACTCATCCGTGCACTAGGCTATTCAAAAAATACTATTGATCCTAGAAGGAAAATCACAATAAAAGCATATGATGACGAGGAGAGATCTTCACAAGGGTTGATAGTGCTACCTATTCAAGTGGGACCAGTTGTCAGAGATATAGTATGCCAAGTGTTAGACAAAGAGTTAACATACAACATACTCTTGGGAAGACCTTGGATTCATGACATGCAAGTAGTGCCATCCACATATCACCAGTGTTTGAAGTTCCCTTTCAATGGGTAGGAAATCACTATTACAGCTGACTCAAACAAACCCCAATATTGTAACACCCTCAAGACTACCCAAGATGATTTTGTACCACACAATAGGGAAGCTCCAACTCATGGTTCATCAAATGATGGGAAACAACTAAATGCCTTGTCAAAGTGGGTTGAGAAAAAGGACCAATCAAAGGATAATGGTATTGGTGATTTCACTCCCTCAAGTAAAGAAAGTGCATCAAATTCTTCGTCAAACCAGCCCGAGATAAAGGATCAATCAAAAGAAAAAGGTGGCGGTAGTTCTACTACACAAGATCAGGAAAGTCAACTTGAGTCCTTATCAAAACACGTGGCCAAGATCCAATTGAAAGACAAAGGCATGGGGGAATACTCATTTGAGCAATCCTTATGTTTATCACAACTTTCCTCTTCTCCTAAATCACATGGACAACCATCAACATCAAGACAACAATCATCACAACGCACCACACTATTTGATGGAACCTTTGTAAGAGCGGGCATATTAGTGTATGAGTCAGATGACAAAGAGGTTTTAAATTGGTTATACAAAGATGAAGAATCATCACAAGCATCCACCTCAAGTGTGCAAATAGAGCAATATAGCAAAGGAAAGACCATCCTAGAAAAGATGGGATGCGAGGGAAAAGGTCCTATCGATAAAAGGAAAGAAGGTACCATAGAACTAATACAACCTATCACAATGCAATCCAAGGATAAAACAGGATTGGGGTATAAAGAAGAATCAAGAGAAGAAACTAGACAAGTTGTTGAAATAATCCTACAACTACAAGCTAGTGATGATCCTGAAACTTATTCAAATGAATATGAGTGGGATTCGCTATCCGAAGAGTCTTGTCACAATAAGAAAATTGATGTGGTACAAAGTATACACCCATACGTGAGGAGGGTCAAAGTTCAAGTTACAAACCGCTTGAAATAGGATCACAACATATTAATGACTCTAGCAAAGATGACCAGACTCAGAGAAAAACGGATAATTCGGAGGAGAGTTACCTTATAGACATTGACTTCACTATTGGACAATCCGAAGACCATCAGGACCCTTACTGCATCTGACCTTAACCAATCCAATGATCCCTTACCCCTAGTACATTCCAAACTCATAGATTGGGATAAAACTAAGCTGTATGATATCCCCATCTTTTCAAATGATGAGGCCATTGTCAACTTCCTTTTTTCCATGAATCTCGAAATAGATTCAACCATTGAACACCCTAACAAAGCTTCCAACCAGGAGAGTGTCAAATTTTCCAGCTGCAAAATGAATAATACAGGGAATAGATCTGATGGTGAAAACCATTCAATGGTAGTATCAAATCTAGAAAAAAGTAAAAATAAAGAGCGTATCCAATGGCGAAAACCTCTCTGAGGCGCTGAAGGATGGAAGATTTGACACACTCCCTGAACACTTTCAGGAATGATCTAAAGTATTGGTTGAACCTACTATGTCTATCAATATCGGTAATGAAGAAACAATAAAGACTGTCCATCTAGCAGAATCCTTGACAGATCCAAAAAAACCGAACTTCATCAAATTCTTCACAACAAGACAAGTCAATTTTTCTTGGTCATATGCCAACATGCTAGGGATTGATCCAGAACTCATCATGCACCACTTATCACTACTAGCAGGAGTAAAATCGGTCAAGCAAACTTTAAGGAAAATGCATCTGCATATTTCCATATTGGTAAAGCAAAAACTGAAGAAGTTATTGGATGTTGGGTTCATTAGACCAATTGACTATGTCGAATGGATATCAAATATTGTGCATGTTTCAAAACCAAACAAGAGCATCGAGATATGCACATATTTCAGGGACCTCAACAAGGCTTTCCCAAAAGATGACTTCCCCCTACCCAATATTGACATCATTGTGCACCTAATAGCAACACATGGCATGTTGTCACTCATGGATGCTTTTTCTGGATATAATCAAATCAAAATTGCACTTGAAGATCAAGATAAGATAGCCTTCACATGTTTGTGGGGAACCTTTTTTTGGAATGTCATTCCATTCAGGTTGAAGAATGCAGGAGAAACTTATTAGCAGGCTATGATGACAATGTTTCATGATATGATGCATACCTTCATGGAAGAGTATGTGGACAATTTGTTAGCCAAATCATACACTAGAGAAGGACACCTAGAGATCCTAGATAAAATCTTCACCAAACTGGAAAAGTTCAATGTATGACTGAACCCAAAGAAATGTGTGTTTGGGGTGACTTCAACCAAACTCTTGGGATATATAGTTTTAGAAAACGGCATTGAGGTAGATCCTGCAAAGGTTAAAGCCATCATGGAGATGTCACCCCCCAAGAACATCAGTTAGCTATGATCTCTGCAAGGGAGATTTCAATCAATCCGAAGATTTATCTCACAACTGGCAGACAAAACCCATCCTTTTACTCACTAGCTACACAAGAATGTATCTTTCCGACGGGATGAGAAATGTGAAGGGGCCTTCAACCAATTAAAACAATATCTAATAAGTCCACTTGTCTTAATACCACCAATAGAAGGAAAGCCACTTTTATTATACATAGTAACAACTGAGATATCATTAGGAGCCTTGTTAGCGCAAGAGGATTCAACAGGAAAAGAAAAGGAAATCTATTATATCAGTTGAACCTTAAATGGCTACGAGATCAATTACACCTTCATTGAAAAGGCTTGTCTGGAAGTAGTGTTCACTACCCAACAATTATGACACTACATTCTAACTCATACCATCAAGTTAATAGCCAAGATAGATCCACTTAAATATCTTTTTAGAAAAGCTAATATAACTGGAAGACTAGCTAAGTGGGTCATGATGCTGAGTGAATTTGACATCCAATATTTTGATAGGAAGGAAATCAAAGGACAAGCAATTGTAGACTAGTTAGCTGAAGCACCATTGCCAGATAATCATCCAATGAACATTGAGTTTTCATATGTTGATGTCCTAACAATATCAACACAACAATGGGTCTTGTACTTTGATGGCTCTTATACACAACATGGATCAGGTGTCAGAATCTCGTTTATCTCGCCACAAGGACATACCATTCCCAAATCCTATAGACTGATGTTTCCTTGTACCAACAACATAGCCAAATACGAAGCATTGATCATTGGAATCAAAGTAGAAGTTGAGTGGAAGATCACAAAGTTACATGTCTATGGGGATTCACAACTAGTCATTAATTGGGTAAGCGATGATTATCAAACAAAGGATGACAAGTTGATTCCTTATAAAAGAATGGTTGATGACTTCAAAAATTAATTTGTGGAAATAAGATTTAAGTAGATTCCTAGAAGCGACAACAAAGTTGTTGATGCCATGGAGACCATTGCTTCTCTCTTATAAATTCCTGAGAAACGAGCTCATTACGAGTTCATGGTGGAACAACTATTCAACCCATCATATGACAGCCTTGAATTCTAGGTCATCTACCATCTAGCTGAGGCTAACACCTCCATATACGAGAAAATTTATACTTTCTTGAAAGACAATACCCTCCCATCCGACCTATCCCAAAATAAAAAATGAAACTTCATTCATCAATCCACTCAACATGCCCTTATCGCGAATGTCCTTTATCGATGAGGTCTTGATGAAACTATCATTTGATGTCTAGAATGCGACGAGTCTGAAATGGCTTTACAGGAGGTTCATGAAGGTGTTTGTGGAACTCATTTCAGTGGTTTAACCTTAGCCAAGAAACTCCTCCATTTGGGATATTACTGACCGACTATGGAGAGGGATTCTTTTTAGTTCGTCAAGAAATGCCAAAAATGTTAGATTCATGGCAATCTCATCCATGCACCAACACAAGAACTTCAACCTTTTGCATCAACATGGCCCTTTTGTCAGTGGGGACTAGATCTCGTAGGGAAGATTCATCCATATTCATCCAACAGACACAAGTTTATCATCACAGCCATGAAATACTTCACAAAGTGGATTGAATCGATTCCCCTAACCACCATCACAAGAAAGAAAATCTCATCATTCATCTTGAATTATATCATTGTTCGGTATGGCATCCCTCAATCCATTATCATGGACAACGACAAACCATTCAAAAATTAGGATGTCCAAGAACTCTATGAGAGGTTCCATATAAAACATCGATTTTCTACACCATACTATCGCCAAGGAAATGGCCAAGCAGAGGCCTCAAACAAGACTATCTTGAAAATCTTGAAGAAAACCGTCAATGAGGTTGGACATGATTGGCATGTTCAACTAAACCCTGCTTTATGGGCTTATAGAACTAGTATCTGCACCCCGACAGGAGCAACACCCTATGCCCTAGTCTATGGATCAGAGGCCATTCTACCTATTGAGGTTGAACTACCATCACTTCGAGTGTCACTAAAAGGGATCATTTCATATGAGGATTACAAAGTGTCTAGGTTATAGGAATTGGAACTATTGGATGAGTTTCATCAACATGTAGTGGACCATTTAAAAGCATACCAACAAAGGATATCTAGAAGTTACAATCACATATTCAAGCCTAGAACATTTCAAGTGGGTGGTTTAGTCCTGAAAGAGAACCCTCATAACCAACAAGATCAAGAGAAGGGGAAATTTGAACCAAACTAGCTAGGTCCCTTTGTCATTGTCTCAGCCTTCGAATCAAAAGCATATCAATTTTTTACACCAAAAGGGGATTTATTTGATGAACCCCTCAACAACTTGCATCTCAAAAGGTTATATGCCTGAATCATCCAATGCATCAGAAAAAGTCCTAAAAAAATACCAAAAACATCAGAAAATTTCCTAAAAAAATGGTTTCCTTGATGAAAACCCGACAAATAGGTGTCTTGGTAACAACAAAAAAAAAAAGAAAAAAAAGAGAAAAAAAATCATAAAAATCTGAAACAGTGCAATAAAAACAAGTAGTGAAAACCTGGCAACAGGCGCTATTTGTGATAGACTAGTTTTTCCATCTATATGAGCATGTTGACCATTCGCTTTCGCCATCTATTTTCCTATCATCAAAAAGCCTGATGTACATATCCTAGAATCGCAGTCGTGTCTCACCCTAAGCTAGGGGAAAAATCCTGGACCCACTGGGGGAAAATAAACTCTGAGCTTGAACCAATAGACAAACAACAGTAGGGAAAACATAACAAACATGATCATAGTGCAACCAAACATTGAACATCAAACACCATCAAAAACACATCAACCATCCAAAATAAAAATAGCTAAATCAATCAAACCAAACTCACGCTTCAAATGGATGGTGTTCCTTCTGAATCATGGGTTTATCGTGTCAAACACAAATGTTCAATTGTTGTAATTTGATTTTTGCTATCATATCTCTGGAGCACCTTGATGATGTATTGAACTAGAGGAGCCAGGAAGGAGTATGATTTTTCTTTTTCTGATGTCTGTGAGTTGATCATTATTACTGTGCAAATTGTTGTGGGACGTGCTCTACAAAATATCACTAATGACATTCTGAATTTGCATAGGAAAACAGTTAACTCTTATATGTTTACGCAAGCAATACTCAAGTCATCTCGGTTTAATTATACTTAGATGCTTGTGTTAAATTTCACTATCAAACATCATGGAAGTAGTACTCAGGTCATCATGGTCTAAATATGCCATCGATGCTTATACTCACTTTCAACATTTTAAAGGCTCGATGATGATAAAAAGCACAACAAATCGGTTGTTATGAATGACAACTTTTGCATATGAGATATGCATGATTAAATAGATTGCATCCATGTTATTTTGCATTTGTATCTATAGGGTTTCCAAAGCTACAAGAATTTCACAAGGATGATCTCTCTTATCAATGGATTGAGTACAGTTAACGTTACCAAAAACACATAATTCTCATAAAAAAAAAACACACATCAGTTGCATCATCATTTGCATACATTAGAAAACATTATCACATCATTCATCCATCCATACATCATATCATAATATTCGCATCATAAAACACAAAAATACGTGCATCACAACTCATTTACTTAATCAAAATCATTTCATAGAGTTGCATTAAGAAAGTGGTTCACTAAGCTTAAATGAGTGAGTCTCTTCAGATTTCCAAAAGAATTGGGAAATATGTCAGGTTTTGTGAAGCTTTTAACTTAACAAAGAATCAACTGGCAACAACCTTCCCACAGCTCTTGGAAGTTGGATAGATTCACTCATTTAAGCTTAAGACCCTAGAAGTTTTGAAGCATTACAAACTCAGTTAAGCATAATCATTTGCATCACATAACCATATCATCATTACAAAACATCATACATCATTTATATAATCATTACATCCCATTATCATTACAACCATACATAATAAATATGAACATCACATATTCACACATATCATTGGCATAATCAAATCCATCTCACATAGTATAAAATATCATTTGCATAAATCCATAAAACATATCACAAAATCACACATTATCATATCATCCTTGCATACATCACATAATCATCACATAGCATAAAACATCATTTGCATAAATCCATAAAGCATATAGGATCATCCATCATCATCATATAAACATCATCAACACATAGAACTGGGTACCATCATACAATCATTTCATCTAACATTCATCCATTTATGGCATCATTTATTTGCATCATAAAAGTACAAAAACATTAAATGCATCACATATTATTGGCATAATAAAATTCATCATAGGCATCCTATAGGCCTCATTCATAAATCATCATAACACATCAGTTGCATCATCATTTTCATCCATAGCATATCATATCATCAGAACATCACATAGCATAAATAATAGAAATTAAATGCATCCATCATAATCATCATGATCATCATCATAACATAGAAATTAAATGCATCATAGACATCCATCATCATATAACATCATATAGACACATAGATCATAATCATCGCCGCATTTCATATAACCTAAAAATCATAATGTCAAAGTGTACAAGGATATTTAAAGGTATGAAGAGATACATCAATATAAAAAATGGCAGTGTATCATAAAATCTGACAACAAGAGGTACATCATCAATGTCTCAACTGAATAAAGAGTGTATACATGTCCAAAACTACATCAGAAAATCATAAATTGGAGCTATGTTGTGCTCCCCCTAGATGGTGTTGGCATCCCAGGACCAGTACCTCCCCCTGCACCCGATGGACCCACACCAAGATCTATTCGATCTTCAGGAAATGGTTGTGTAACACCCACACTAATAGTCTGAGACTGAGACCTACTAGACCGAGACTAGGCAAAGCTCTCCTGCCGCTTTGGAGGAACCACTCATGATATCGGCCCCTGTAGAACTCGACCTCCTGAGCAGTGCAGTGAATCTCTCTAAAATAATATGATGTACCCGCATCCATTGCAGCCTATTATAGCCTCTCAGTAATGGCCAGCCGTCTTAGGGAATCCCTCTCAGTGGTCAATGCAACAATTTGTCCCTACACCTAGGCCTATATTTGTGCCCACTAGGCCTGAACCTACTGCCTATCAGCATCCCTCTCAGTCGTCAAATTCTACACCTACCCTTGTGCCTTCGTCAGAAGAGCATGTACCTGCTCTAACTATCCCTGCAACATCTGAACCTACACCTATAATGCAACAATCTGCGTCTATTGTTGTTGTGATGGCAGTCTGATCTATACCCATTGCTTTGATGGGGCTACTAATGATCGCCTCTTACGAGGCACTCTCATCTCTTTAATATCAGGACCTGGCCCTCCTCCACCCCCATCACCTCCATCATCTCCCCCATCACTCTCCTCATCATCACCCTCATTGCTACTATCCCTCTCACTGCTCTCCTCCTCCTCCCCCTGCTCCTTCTCCTCCCCCTCCTCTACCTCCTCTCTCTGTAACCTCTGCCCATGACCTCTTGCCTCCTCCTCTGCTAACAAAGGTGTTGGCTCATTAGGAATCCTAATCTATGGGAAGGGATGAGTAAACATATACTAAGCATACTCTGTTGATATCAGAGCATTGGTGATATCTAGATGAACATCCCATGGGATGGTCTGCAAGCCCTAGAAATTCTCAATTGTTGCATCATAGGACAACACTGGTCCCCACTCTGTAGCATCATGTTGTTGTCGAGCATAATGGACCACACCCTGGGGCATGCCCTGGACCTTACCATAATGTCTCAGTACCCTCATAAGCATGAATCTCTTGATAATAAAATGAGTCTAGACAGTCAAATAAATTGAGTGACACAAATATGGCATCTTTGTGTCATCCTCTAGCCATTGCTCATAATCAACATAGGGCCTCCATACAACTGACTCCAAATCATCTAGGGTCCTCCTCCAATACTCTAGCTTTCCCAACCTAGGCTGAGTAAGTCGACCTGCACATATGTGAACATAGGGCCTCATGGTTGGCCTATGTCTATCTCCCACTGGCTAACTAACTACTATATGCTCCCAAGCCCAGACCTAGAACAATGTGACTCCCTCTGATAAACTGGCCCCACGCAGATAAATCACCTGGTGCAAATCATGGTATGGATGGGCGAGCATACAACAACCCCATGCATATCTCATCCCATGAACAATCATACTCTTCAAGATCCTGCCCCATCCAATTGAGAGTCCCTTTGACCTGTGGTCAGGACAAAGGAACCCTCCAATGAAACCAGCTAATACAGACAACAACGTGGCATATGCATTGACTATGTCCCTCCATAGAATCTCGTACCCGCATATATGGTCATCCTGAAATACCTGACACAGTGCATCATTCCCACCTTGCTCATGTGCATCATATATAACAAGCTCTCCAACCACTGAAATCCATAGAATTCAATATACATCCTCAGGAGTCACTGTGATCTCACCAGTGGAAAAATGGAAGGTGTTATGCTCACTATGCCATCTCTCTGCTAAATCTATTAGTAAACCCCTATTCACCCTAATCTGGGGCATATCGATGAGAGATGACAACCCACATCGTGCAATAATAGTTGTCTCAGGCTGCGTTAGATGACGAATCAAGTCCATGTCCTTGAGAACAACTCTCTGATCTGTAAACTAGTCAAAAGCTCCTATCATCACAAAATCACAAGTCATTCAATCAATCAACCAACATCAACTGACATCAATGAATCAACCCAAATCAATCAACCTATCAATCTAATCAGCTCTGGTAAGACTTTGATCAAATATCGTAAGCATCAAATCAATCAAAACAACCTCACCTATCATTAGGTTTATCAAATCAATTAATTCAACCTCGCCTATCATGAGGTTTATCAAATCAATCAACCTATAATTGATCCTCGCATATCATGAAGTTTATCAAATCAATAAATTCAACCTTGCCTATCATGAGGTTTATCAGATCAATCAACCTATAATTGATCCTAGCCTATCATGAGGTCAATTATCATCATCTTATTATTGAATCTCACCTATCATGAGGTTCATCAATCAATTCAACCTTGCCTATCATGAGGTTTATCAGATCAATCAACCTATAATTGATCCTTGCCTATCATGAGGTCAATTATCATCATCCTATCATTGAATCTCACCTATCATGAGATCAATGGACATTTAACCTATCACCATCATCAATCATCATCAAATCACAGACTGATGCGATCAAACATCATCGAAATCAAGGGGTCTCAAAAAGAAAATCATCAAATTTACCGAATGCACCAAAACAATGCTCAAATGTGCTAAAAAATTCAATGCACTAGAGAAATTCATCAATGTGCTGAATTACTCTATGCATCGGAACAGAGTCCCGATGCGTCGAATTACTCGATGCACTAATACATTTAATCAATGCGCTAATCTAATTTCCCTATGCGCTAGAGTATTCTATGCACTACAACAGTTCATGAATGCACTACAATAGTTCACCTATGCGCTAATTCATTTAACCTATGCACTACATCGGCAACCCTATGCGCTAGAACAAACTATGCATACACTATTTCGGTATCTCAATGCTTTATAGTTGCATTTTATACAATAATTTTCTTTATAGTTGCATTTTAGATTAGTATATTCATAGTTAGCATTTGAGCATATGCAAAATCGTCCTAGCTTCCTATTATAGCATTTACATTAACACCATTATCCATTCATCATAATATCCATTATCATTTTCATCATATAGTTTCATGTAGGAACTTAATTGGCTTGCATGTTTAATATTATCTCGTTTCTCAAGTTGTCATTTTAACAACCATAGTGCACATAGAAATCTGAGGGCCAAATGGTTTAATAAATCCTTGAGAATAGAGGACAATGAGATGTTCTTAAAATATTTTTTTAACTACAAAATAGAGCAGTTTATTTGATATAAATCTTTGATATAATCTATTTCATTGGTGTTTGTGTTGATTTACTAACTCTCCCACATTTCACACACACAATTGTCAAACTTGGGTATTTAAAAATTCTTTGGAAAAGGTAATGTAGTGATAGAACGATCGAATGAGAATGAAAAAAATTCCTAAAGAGTGTAGGTCTTCTTTCATTTTCCTACCTGCATGTCTGCTATTTTTGGGTGATGACGTCTAGTTTTCGTTCCATCTCTTTTTTTGGTATGTTTTTTTATGAGCCTTGCATGAAATAGACTTGTTTCCCTACCATGTTTTGGTCATTCATTGGGTATGGTGAAGGTACAGGAGCTTGGTAACCATATTGGGAGTAAGGAGGGTTAGCTCCTTGTTGTTGGAACAAATTATATTGAAGGCTTCCCTGATGGTGCATTGGTGGGTTACCTTGTCGATGGGACGATTGAAGAAGGGTGCCCTAGGGCACCCTTTATTAGGCAGGAATATATTGAAGGTTCCCCTGATTGTGTGTTGGTGGGTTACCTTGTTGATGGTACAACTGAAGAAGGGTGCCGTGGGGCATACCTTGTTGTTGGTATTGCTAGTTTGGAAGGGGACCCTATGGTCCACCTTGTTGATGGTATTGATGGTTTGGAAGGGGACCCTGTGGTCCACCTTTTTGATGGTATTGATTCAGAAGGGGACCCTATGATCCACCTTATTGGTGGTACTAATTGTTCGAAAGGGGACCCTGTGGTCCACCTTGTTGATGGTATTGATTCCGAAGGGGATCCTGTGGTCCACCTTATTGGTGCTACTGATTATTTTGGGAAGGATCATTATTTGAAGTGTTTTGAGTTATATATTGTCCTAAAGGAGGATTGTTGTTCTATGGTATGTACTATCCTAGAGGAGGATTGTTGTTCTTTGGTTCATACTTGGATGGCCCTCCTTGATATAGTTGTGCCACTGCTGCTTGTCCAATCTGAGTTGGTTTTCTGAAAAAGGGTTTTCTTTGGGTTGACCACTGTCTTGTGAGAATATGGGTAGCATGTTAGACATCTTTGGTGGTTCGGTTATTTATCTTACCACTGAGTTATCCCCTAAGGGAATAAGATTGGGATCTTTGAGAGCCTATACGTTGAAGTCCACTAGTAATTTAGCACCACTTTGTGCTAATTTGAAGAAATATGAGTTTGGGTCCTTTCTCAACAACTTGTCCATTAATTTGAGCACTTTTGGGTTGTTGGAATGTTGAAATAGTTCTTCATCATTTATTTCCTCCTCAATATCTACCTCCTCTACAACCACTTTGTTTGGGTCCTGGTTGTTTTGTTTTATCACCTCCTTTTGTTTGCAATTTAGTTCTTCCTCACTGAAAGTGTCTCTATACATGGGAATCTTCTAAGGTTTTTTAAGGTTGCATGGCCTATAGCCCCACATGCTACTTTCATCATTCATGGTATTTTTTGGTGGGATGCTAGTGTTCTTGCTTGCTTCCATTTTCTTCTTGTGTTGTGATCTTGTAGTTGTCATAAGCAACTACCAAGCTTTTGTGGCTGCTTTCATAACTCCTAGCCTCTAGCAAAGATTTGGCCTATTGGTGCAAAGCGGTAATAGAAAAATTATAGTGTATTTTGGTGGATGCAATACCTTCTCTCAATGTACCCTTTGGCGAATTTTTTTTGTAGGGCGGTTCTTTGAAATACAGAGTCTAGATTTCTGCTTAAGGATTTTGCTCTTGCCGGACCTACAGATATTTTGCTTGCCAAAAATCATGAGAGATGCATGTCTATTGCCATGCAGGTGGTGGTAATACAAGTTTCTTGGCTGCTATGTCTGCTTTCTCTTCCTCTTTATCTAAGATTTGTGTTGTGTTTCTCTACTGGTATCACCTTTGACTAAAGTTTGATGTTTTGATTTAGATAGGTTCAAGATCATGAAAAATCCTAGGGTTTTGACAGAAGAAGAATGCATACAAGTCCAAATTATTTCTTGAAGCATGTTTGTAGAAGTTGTATACCAACCTCGTTCTATTTTCGTACAGTGCTAAAAGGTGTTTTTTAAGAGCTTTTGGACTAAGATTCCTAAGTTTGAAATGATGACCTATAGACCTTCTCTTGGGGATTCTGATTTTATGTGAGATCATTAAAAAAGTTCAAGTGTGTGGAAAAAGAGGATATTTATTGCCACATGGGTGGTGGTAACACGGGTCTCTTGGATACTATGTCTGCTTTCTCTTCCTCTTCATCTAAGATGATTGATCCAGTGAGAAATTGGCAGGGTGTTTCGTTCTTCTCAAATATGAAGGTTCTCAAACTGCTTATGATGTCAGTTTGTTCATCTTCAATGTATGTGAGACTAGGTTGAAGGATCAATGCTACAAGGTTCGGTTGTTGAACTGGAGCAATTGGTCGCCAAATGGTCATAAGGTGTGATGGTGTTTTGAGATGGTTGCTATGAAGCTCAAGATCCTAAGGTTTGATTGTTTTTTTGGAATGGTGCTACTTTTCAAAAATCAAAATATTAAAGGACTAGGGTCAATATTTCACTTCCTTGTCTAGAGGATATGTTGCGAGAAAGCTTACTTGAACTATTTGCAAGTTCCAAGTAATTGTTGATATCATAGACATATAAGTGAAGGAATGATTCTAGTGGTTTTTTTAATTTTCATTTCTAATAGGTAGGATGAAAATAATGGATCAAGGACTATGTGACTTATCTGGTATTTTGATTATTTTGTTCAAACAATGATCCTATAAACAACTTTGGTTTGTTTTTCCTAAGTTTTAGCAGGATGAAGCAATAGTGATGGTTTTCAAGCAAAATGCACAAGACTGTGAGCAAAAGTGGCTAGATTTATTAAGTGTGGCAAAAAAATGTGTCAAGTGCTTGGGTTTCAGAGAAGCAAGCGCGAGATGGAATGGAAAGTGCAACTATTTGTGTGTTTATGTTAAATGCAATGTTTTCTCAGGAAAAAGTGAGCATCTATTGGTAAATGCAAGGATCTTAGTAGCAAGTGTGCCAGTTTCTCAAAAGCAAATGCAAGGGAATAAAAGAAAGTGTGTGGTTCTTGTAGAAAGTGCTTAGTTTCAAATGCAACTGATTTTCATCAGTAGCTTTTCCAAGACAGAGAGAAAATGCAATGAAATTTTAGCTACTGCTCAGAAACTATGGCAATTGCACTAAATTTTTTTGCAAATGCAATGAAATTTTGGAAACTGCTCAGAAATTGTGATAACTTGCATTGGAATTGTATGCCAATGTGGTTTTTGTGTGTTTTGTTTCTAGTTTTGAACAATCTTTTCTTAGATTTTTGCAAGTTTAAGTTTGGAATTTCTCTTAAATTCTTTGTGTTCGGAGTATGGAAAGTGATAAAACAACACTTGGACTGACTCAAAAAGCATGGACTTATGTGACCTTCATGTCTATAGCTTAAGTTGTGAAATCACAATACCCAAGCCATAGTTCCCAAATGTTTACTTTGATCAATGCAACTTGAAATAAAAGCTGGAATATTCAGAAACCTTTAAGGAAAAATCCTTTCAAGGAGTGCAAACATAGGGATTCTTTCACAAGTATACACTAAGTCAAAGGGTTTTGATTCAACCATCATGTTGAGTGTTTGTTTTGGATGTGTTCTTTCTCTTTAAATCAAGCACAAAATTTGATGTCAAATTTTTTTGAGTGTATTTGGAAAGTTTAACATAAACAAGCATTTACAACCCTAGTGGATAGAAACCACTCTTTTAGGTAGGCCTGCCTCATGCTCCGAAGAGATGATTTTACATGCAACTTATTGCGTAGGCCTATAGTCGTACTTGGCAAGTAACTTCTCGAAAGTAAATTTCAATGCACCACTTTCAAAGAATGTTTTTGGATAATAGGGTGGCTTCTAAAATAATTTGGCTCTTAGTAATGTTCTGGGGATATTATTTTCGAGCCCCTATACACCCGACATTTTGTTCAAATAAGAACCTCTCAACCCTTATGGGTTTTTATGCATCATGGGGATACTAAGGGGGAATACATCGGTATAGGCCAACAACACCCTATGGGATGATGAGCTTTCCTCACATCCACAAATTATTTATATAGTGGTCCAAAATGAAAGTACTACTTAGGTTGCCTATAAGTTCTCCAGCATGGGAGTTTCCTCAATAGGCATGCCCTCTAAAAGGTATGATTGAAAAAGATGTGAAGCTCAACATGTTTTCGCTCACCCGAGATCACCAAAAGGTGTGAGGGGAGAAGACAACCATCTAACTTTCCAATCACTACATGCACAACAAACACTTCATAGTAGTTTGATTCTTTCTAAACACCTCAAGCGATGTTATCCCCAAAAATATGTGAATAAAATAAACAACTTTTTTCTTTTTAATTGCACCAATATGAAATATTTTGGATATCAATTAGTTAAGATAGCAATGGTGCAAGACAAAAGGAATAACTTGTTCATTTTTAAGTCCAAATCTGAGTGTTTTTAAGAAATCAGTCCTAGTTCTAACTTGGTCAACAAAAGTAACACGAGCGTGCGTCAACAAAATGGAAATCGTTTTGCATTCTTTTTATGCACCAAAATCAAAGTTCTTAATTATGAAAACTTGGAAAGAGTTCATTTTTAGAGCACCTTAATTGAAATGTTTTGTTCTTTTTAAGCATCAAATGAGAGTTCCTAACCTAGAAAAACTTGAAATGGTTCATTTTTAAGAGCACCAAAATGACAAATTCATTTGTGTTGTTCTTTTTAAAGCACCAAATAAGAGTTCTTACTTTAAGAAAGATTTAAAAGGTTCAATTTTAATAACACCAAAATGAAATGTGTTTTTTTGTTGTTCCTTTTAAAGCACCAAAATAAAATGTACCTAACTTAAGAAAGCTTAAAATTGGTTCAATTTTAACAACACCAAAATAAAATGTGTGTTTGTGTTGTTCTTTTTAAAGCACCAAATTTAAATATTCCTAAGTTAATTAAAAGATGTTTGTAGATCTGGAATCCTTTCATCGATCATCTTCCCAGCAAAAAAAATGAGTTAATGTCCTTCAAACCCTGCAAACAAATCTGTTAGCACTTGTTTACACATTCAAAAAAAAGCAAACGTTAGCTAAAAAACAATTACAATAGTGCAAATTCCGTGCACTAGTATGTCAAAGAAAATGCTCAGTTTTTAGAGCAGATGCTGATAAATTTTTGCAAACGCACCTTTGTCAAAATCAGATGTTCAATTCTTAGAGCAAATGCTACCCCTGTCAAAATCAAATGCGAGGTTTTAAGAGCAGATGCTCAAAAAAAATTCCAAAAGCATAGTTTTCATGTTAGATGCTCAGTTTTCATAGTAGATGCATGGTTTTCATGATAGGCAATTGCTATTTTTTTTGTGGAAGTGCAACTTCAAAAATAGCTTGTAGAAACATTATCATATGGGAAAAGGGTCCCACCGGATGTGCAAGAATGTGTGAGCGGGAAAACCATTAGATGCAAACAAGATTAAATGTGATTAAAATTAAGATCTAAGCTAAGATCAAACACACTTTTCTAAGATCTAATCCTACACATACAAAATGAAACTAAGCTATTGAAAACACATTAAGAAATCCTATGATTACTAAACTAAATGCAAACAATAAGAAAAGTGTTACCATCCCATATTAGAGTGTATTCACTTGATGTTGAATTGTTCTTATCACTGCAAAGCCTTCATAGTTCATGTGCAAAGCTTTGATGAATGATGGTTGGTTGATCGAAGAAAGGTTGAAGCTCTATCAATTATGATCTTGATAGTACTGCGTAGCATAAGCTATGTTGATTCTCTAATCCTTTTTTGTGAGGAAAGAGGTTTGTTATATAGAAAAAGAGATTTTGAATCAACGATCAAGATTCAAAAATGTTGGATCAAGATCGATGGTTAAAATTTGTTGAGAGGATTTAGACATGAGAAGATTGTGCAAAGTAGATTACACAATTTATATGATTGAGGAATAGATTGGCTAGTCAAAAATTAGATTGATTAGTCAAGATTTAGATGGCTCAGTTAGGAAATAGATTGATTAGTTAGCAAATTAGATTGCTCCGTCAGCAATCGTAATTTGCTCAATCAGAAAGTGGGTGAGGAATATGAATTAATTGATTTAATTAATTAATTCTTTTTTGGAGTTGAACGTGCAAATCAAGTTTGACTTTTGCAAACAAAGTTGCATTAGTTTGATTTGATTTTTGATAAATAATTTGAATAGTTTGATTTAATTATTCAAATTTTGGAAGGAAAGTGTCGTAATTAAACTATTATGATTGAATAATTCAATTAACTTAGAGGAATAAGGTGATTTAGCGATGTAATTAAATATTTGGTGTTATTTAATCAATCAAGAAGAAATAAAGTGGGATTGGGACTTCATTAAATAAATGTAATTTATTTAATTGGTCGAAACGATAGAAACATGAATTAATTTTAAATAATGTCATTTTATTTAATTAATAGAAAAATTAGGGTTTTCAGGACTTTATTAAATTATAAATAAAAATTATTTAATTTGTCGAGAATGATGAAAAAGTGAATTAATTAAATAATGTTGTATTATTCAATTAATAGAGGAAATTAGGGTTTTGGATGGTTTTTGATGTTGTGCAATGTTTACTGAGATGTTTCAGGATGTTGCGGGATCATTTTGAGACGTTGTGAGATGATTCTGAGATGTTTCAGGATGATTCCAAGATGTTGTGAGATGATTTTGAGATGTTCTGAGATGTTTTGAGATGATTATGAGATGTTTCAGGATGATTTCGAGATGTTCTGATGTTCTGAGACGTTTCAGGATGATTTTAAGATGTTCAGAGACGTTCTAGGAATGTTCTGAGATGCTCTGAGATGTTATAGGAATGTGATAGGTGTTAGGTCAATATTACATGTCTACAATATCATTCAATGTAAACAAAGATGAAGAAGCCATTAAAACTAACATATTAAAATGTGAAACCTTAATAAACATCTATTCTAAGCCATTTAAACTTATCCTATTGGGGGAGTGGTGTCGCATTGATGTGGAATGGCGACCCTTTCCCAATCCCTTGGATAATGAGCCTTTCCAATTGATTTTGTTAATTAAAATCAATTGAAACTGATGAAAAAGATGAATGAAAGCATAATGAAAGCTAGATTAACATGATTAAAGCTAAGATGATCGATGTAAGTGTATGCAAAGCTATAAAAATGTATGCAAGATTCAAAAGAGTAAAACCCTAGTTTCAAAATATACTAAACGGATGCAACTAATTTATCATGGAAGCCATTAATAAAGGCTCTAAGCTAATAATGCATCTAAATTAATGTAAAATTTCTTTTAAACACAAAATATGGATGCAAGATGAGAGTGATTTTAACAACATAAGTTTACTATTAAAAGATGGATCCCTATTCAATAGATGCAAATTCTATTTATAGAATAGGAAAAATGAAACTAATGGTCAAGATTGAAAGAATCAATCAATGGTCAAGATGGAAGGAAGCTGGAGACATGGATCATGGATTCCCATCAAGGGTTGAGAATGCAAGCTGATTTTTAATCAATGGCTAACAATCATCCAAAGAAGCACACTTTCAAAACTTGCACAAGAAGTTTGTTGAAAGTTTGTTACAAGGAAGAATATTCCTTTTTTCAAATGAGTGAAGATGGAAAGAATATTCCATGATAATATTCCGCTTTTGGACGAATGTGCAAAGGAGGAATATTCTCAAGAAATGTTTCGTTACAAGTGGGAGAATTTGGATTAATTAGTAATTTGATAATTAAAAAAAGTTTCAATTATGCAAATAAGGGGAATTTAGGACATTCATTAAATAATTGGATTATTTAATGAAAAGGGGTCAAAATGACATTTAATTAAATAGTTAAGTCTATTTAATTTAAATGAGAGGACTTAGAGTGTTAAATTGAAATATTTTGATTTATCCAATTTAACAAGATGAAAAGGTTAGCATGAAAGGGGATGAATTGACCCAATTAGGTCAATTAGAATAATAGTTGAAAATGAGGCAATTAATTAAATAGATAGGCTAATTTAATCAATTAAGCGAAAAGAGGATGGGTTTTAAGATGAAATGATGTTAGTATACCAGATTCGAGTGTGCGATACCATTCAAGATATTTTTAAGTGTCTACAATTACTAGTACTAAATACTCCCATGTAGTACACCTAAACACTTCTTCAATGACAACACGTAACACTATCTACTCCCCCTAAGAGGTAGCCACCAAATATCATTCCGGAAGAAAGACAGATCCATAGACCCACTAGATTGATGCATCTCCATATGCATCTAGTTCAAGAAATGAGGGGTAATAACCCCTAACTTCTCCCAAAGATACTCAAAACTATCTTTATGAAGAGCCTTAGTAAATATGTCAACAACCCGATCCTTTGTATGTACATACTCAAGTTTTACTTCATTCTCCACAACCTTCTCTCTCAAAAAGTGATACCTTATTGATATATGCATTGTCCTTGAGTGCATCAGTGGATTTTTTGAAATGTTAATTGCGCTTGTATTATCACAGAAGATAGAAATGGGATCATCATACATTACTTTGATATCTTTCAATGTATATCTCATCCACAAAACTTGTGTGTAGCAAGATGTTGAAGCAATATAATCAGCCTCTATAGTGGATAAGGAAACTGAATCTTTCTTTTTACTTAACGATGACACCAATCTGCAACCAAGAAAGAATGCACCACCACTTGTACTTTTTCTATCATCAACACAACCTGCCCAATCTGCATCTATGTAAGCACTTAATGTAAAATCACTATCCCGAGGATACCATAAACCATAATCCAGAGTGCCATTCAAATATTTGAATATCCTCTTAACAATAGCAACATGTGTTTCTTTAGGGTCTTCTTGAAATCTAGCCACAAGACAAACTGCATGCATGATATCTGGTCTAGTATCAGTTAAATATAACAATCCTACAATCATAGATTTGTATTTTATCTAATCAGCCTTAGGTGAATTGTCATCTTTACTCAATTTACAACCAGTCACTATAGGAGTGCATACCAGTTTGGAACCATCCATCCCAAACTTCTTCAACATTTCGTTTACATATTTTGACTATGAAATAAAATCCATTTTTCTGTTTGATTGATTTGTGGCCCAAGAAAGAAATTCATCTCACCAAGCATAGACATCTCAAACTCTTTTTTCATCTCTTCATCAAACATCTTGCACATTGTTTCATTTCCTCCAAAGATAATATCATCAACATATACAACCACTATCAAGATTTTGTCATTTTTAATTTTGAAATAAAAATTGTTATATTTCGTACCTTTATTGAAACCTTGTTGAATCAAATATCTACCCAACCTTGCATAACAAGCTCTAGGAGCTTGCTTCAATCCATATAAAGCCTTCTTTAATCTACAAACCATATACGGTTGATCTAACAACTGGAATCCTTTTGGTTATTCCATGTAAACTTCTTCCAACTCACCATTCAAAAATGCAAACTTTACATTCATCTAATAAACTTTAAAATCTTTATATTCAAAAAATTTCAAAAAAAATCGGATAGCTTCCATCCTTGCCACAGGAGCAAAGGTCTCCTGAAAATCTATACCTTCTACTTTTGAGTAACCCTTACACACAAGCCTCGCCTTATTTCTAACCACTTCTCCATTCTCATTCAACTTGTTTCCGAATACCTATTTTGATCCAACTATGTTTTTATCTGTCAATCTAGGGACCAATTCCCAAGTTTGATTCTGAGAGAAATCTACATGAGTTCTTCCATAGCTTTCATCCAATGCTCATCTTTACATACTTTTCTCATTGTCTTAGGTTCAACTTCATAAAGTAAACATGGATTTATTTCAGCAGTAGCTTTGCTTCTTGTCAATACTCCTTTTCTCTTGTCTACAATGATTTAATTTTATGAATGATTCTTTTGCACATATTTAGGTGTATTTGGGGAAATCACCAGAGCTTCTTCTTATTCATTCTACTTTTCATGTTCTTCCACAACTTCTTCTACTTCTCTGTAATCAGGTTCATTAGATACATATCCATCAACTTCAATTGAATTCTTCAACGCTTCATCAACCTTGACATTTGTGCTTTCTACAATCTTTCTCGGTCTTTTATTGAAACATTTGTAAGCTTTGCTTCTACTAGAGTAGCCAAGGAAGATACCCTCATCACATCTAGCATCAAACTTCCCTAAATTTTCTTCATCCCTTCTGATATAACATTTGCTTCCAAATACCTTGAAATACTTGACAGTAGGAATTCTTCCACACCATAGCTCATAAGGGATCTTAGTACTGTTAACTTCTGCTTGAACTCAATTGAATACATAAATAATAGTGTGAATAGCTTCTCTCTAGTAAACTTTTGGTAGACCTACCTCAGTAATCATTGATCTAGTAGCTTCTTGAACCGTTTTGTTCTTTCTCTCAACAACTCCATTCTACTGAGGATTTCTAGGAGCAAATAATTGTCTTTTTACTCCATGAACTTCACAAAACATATTAAACTCATTGGAGGTGAATTCATCACCTCTATCAGACAACACTTTTTTCTCAATTTTTCTTCATTCTCAACCCACAACAACACAACAAGCAATTAGCATCAAATTTTACGTCAAATTTTAGTGTATTTTGAGTCATGAATTGAACAATTTGGTTAGCGCTTAACTCGGCACAAACAGACATGGTCAGCTCAACGTTGAATTTTGGGCTGAATTTTCCACCGAATTTAGCATCGGAGTTAGCGCTGACTTTAGCACCAAAAAATCATAGCGCCTAAAATAACGTCGGGAAGTAACGTTGAAAATTGGACCGAAATTGGCGCCCAATTTGGCTTCTAGTTTTGCTTCCATGTTTACTCCCATTTTTTATTCTAGTTTTGCTTCTAGTTTTGCATCAAGTTTTGCTTCCAGTTTTGCCTCCAGGTTTGCTTCCAATTTTGCTTCCAAGTTTGCTTAGAGTTTTTCTTCCAGTTTTGCTTCCAATTTTTCTTCCAATTTTCCTTCCAATTTTGCTTCTGATTTTCCTTATGGTTTTTCTTCCAAGTTTGCTTTCGGTTTTGCTTCCAGTTTTGCTTCTGGTTTTGCTTCTAGTTTTTCTTTTGGTTTTGCTTCCAAGTTTGCTTCCAATCTTTCTTCCAGTTTTGCTTCGGTTTTGCTTCCGATTTTCCTTCCAATTTTTCTTCCTGGTTTGCTTCCAGTTTTGCTCCAGTTTTGCTTCTGATTTTGCTTCCAATTTTTCTTCCAATTTTGCTTCCAGGTTTGCTTCTAGTTTTCCTTCCAGTTTTTCTTTCAGTTTTCTTTCAAGTTTGCTTCCAGTTTTTCTTCCAAGATTGCTTCTAGTTTGCTTCTAGTTTGGCTTCCATTGTTGCTTCATTTTTTTCTTCTAAAAATGCTTCTTGTTTTGCTTCCATTTATTAATTTAATATGTTTTATTTCAATTTAATTAGTTAAATATATCATGCCTCTTAAATAACTCATATGATTATAGAGTAAGTAATTTAATTATTTAACTCATATGGTTAAATAACAATATAATTATTGTAACATGATCATCATCTATAATTGAAACAAGTGAGTCAAATATCTATAATTTAATTGAATTTTACAACATCCATCCTAAGTAGTAAATTAAAATCATCATACTTAATAAATATCCATCCAAAAATCATTGACCACTTTTAATATATATAAATTGACAAGTCATTACTGATAAGATCATCATCATATATAACTAAAACAAGTGAAAGTCAAATATGTCAGTACATCAAAAACATGTCAAAATGATACATGTCCAACAGTTGACATAAATCAAAATGATACATGTACAAATGATATAAATAAAATTGATAAATTATATAACTCAAATTGATACAAGTCAAGATGATACATGTCCAAATGATATAGTGAAAATGATACATGTCAATATGATACAACTCAACAATATAGTACTGTAGGTCGTGAAAATGATACATATGATAGTAACCATGAAAAGAGTCATCATAACAATATATCAACAATGATCCATGATGTAGTCTATATGATTATGAATGTCACTGGTTACTATCACCAACTATCTCATCATCATCACCATCACCATCATCATCATCATCATCATCATCATCCATTGCCTCGATGTCTTTTGTATCGGCGTCATCATCATCCTTTGCCATGTGATCTGTACTAGCAGAACCAATATTTTGTGGATCTATATCATGTTGAGGATCATCTTGATCTTCTGGAAGACCCATGTTCTACAAAAAAAAACATTTAAAATGAAAATTTATTATTTATTTCATGCAATAATTTATTTTTTTGTTATATATCTAATATTACAACATATGAGATGAAACCATAATCATATTACATCATATCAAAGTGCACATACCATAATAAAATTTCAAAAAAATTACAGCTAATACTAGTGAGTCAAGAGAAACTTCAGCTTTCAAAAACAAAGCAATTAGGTTGGCAAACTTGTGGATCAGGCTAGCATTTGGTGGAAGGGGATCAAGCTAGCATCTGGAGGCCCACCATAATGGATTTCAGTATTCAACCATGAGAGCAGAAGAGAGAGTTGATATCATGTATCAAAACATTAAGCATTCATTCTTCTAGCCAGTGGATAAGGAGATGATTACTTTACTTCATTTTCATTTGCATAACCATATCACGGCCTGAACCAAGAAGAGCTAGGATGTCTAGTTTTATGTCGAGGTAATGGATGTGGTCCAAACTTTAGGAGGGGCAAGAAATTCAATGTATGATCCTGATGAAATTGAGGAAGAACAACAAGAGAGGGACAAGAAAAATAAAATCAATATAGAGTTCCAAGGATTTGTCAAGTGAGTAAGAGAGCTATGGAAGTAGCCTCATCTAAAATATTTTGAACGAGAGTTTGATATACCATTTAGAGAGCTTGGTTTTCATGGAGTTCCTTTCAAAGCCTCTGCTTTTATTGTTCCTACAGTAAACTGTTTGGTAGAGTTGGTGGAATTACCTTTCTTAATAATCACTATTAGTGAGATTGAGATTGTTAACCTTGAGAGAGTAGGACTTGGGAAAAAGGCATTTGATATGGCTATTGTTTTCAAAGACTTCAAGCGGGATGTACTTTGCATTTGCGCCATTCCTCAATCTTCACTCGATGGCATCAAGGAATGGTTGAACTCCATGGATATAAAGTATTATGAAAGCAGAATGAACTTGAACTGGCAGCCAATTTTGAAGAGTATTACTGATGATTCAGATAAATTTATTGAAGATGGTAGCTGGGAATTTTTGAATATGGAAGCTAGTGATTCTGATTCTGATAATTCAAAAGAGTCAAATCAAGGATATGAACCCTCTGATGTAGAAGAGGAATCAAAATAAGATTTCATGTAGCCGCCATCAAGAGTGTTACAAGCCAACAAGATGGAGGGAATTCTTATATAAGGATAATTTTCAATGTTGCAGGTACCATCTTTAATGCCAACTACAATGGCAACATTGAAATTCCCTAGCAATATTTATGTTAAGTAAATTTCCTTTAGATGCAAGGATTCAAAGCACATCAACCATGTGGTAGAAATGATTAAATCCCAAAGACGATCTATAGCAATGAAAGATTCTAAAAAGGCAGAGAGAGCTACACTGGTGACTCAAGAGAAACTTCATCTTTCAAAAACAAAGCCAATTAGGCTGGCAGATGTGTGGATCAGGCCAACATTTGGTGGAAGAAGATGAAAGATGACTGGAACTCTAGAGGCCCACCATAATGGATTTCAGTATTCAACCATGAGAGCAAAAGAGAGAGCTGATATTATGTATCAAAACATTAAGCATGCATTCTTCTAACCAATGGAGAAGGAGATGATTACTTTGCTTCATTTTCATTTGCATAACCATATCATGGCGTGGGAACAAAGAAGACCAAGGATGTCTAGTTTTATGTGGAGGTAATGGATGTGGTCCAAACTTTAGGAGGGGAGATCCCGATGTCTGCCAAGAGCCATAAACTCAAATGAATTAAGTTCACCTACATGCCTACCAAAGTTTACTTCCAATTTTTATAACTGTTTTTCTTGACTGTCAGAATTTACTTACAAATTTGAAATTTCTTTCTGGTCATTTTGATGAGGATATATTTAGCTAATGTGTAAGCACCTTTTGTTTGTATCACAAGCATCTGTGCATTGCAAGAATTATGATTATCTATGGTCTACAACTATGTCATCTCACTTATTGGATCTTCTATTTCAATTTTTTCTATGGCCTTCTCTGTTTGAGGTAGCACCTGACAATCCTACCTCCTTTCCTTAGCTAAGAAGTGGATTTGAATTTGGAAATACTGCACTTTAAAACTAGCTATGGTTTAAGGAGAGTTATTCTAGCTTTGTTGTTGACACCCTCAATTTTCAACAAGGAATTAGATGCATGGACTGAAATGCAAGCTTTCAAACTTATATTTGAATGTGCATAATTTGATTGATTATGGTTTTCACAGGAAGTTGTCTTTACATGACTATTATGGATTGTCAATACATGTAATAGTGACTACATCCTTATCAAGTTTGGCTACCCTTATTCAGAATGCCTTGGCCTTTGGACTAGATACAAAGTTGTGCATTGTTATTCCATATTTGTAACATGTAGGACATTTAAGGGGTACAACATACAAAAATTCAGTACTGTCATCCAATGAAAATTTACAAATGGTGTATCAAGAACAGCATAAAATTATTTTATTAGGGTTAATGCTTTCTTCCCCCACACTGCTGATATTTTCCCCAAAACATTTTTTTTATTATTATTTCAACGCATCTCAAAATTCAATGTATTGATTAACAATTGTTACACATTTCAGTTGTTTATGCAAATGATGCATATATGTTAACTCGATCAATGTTGTTACTTTGGTAGTTTGACTTCTATGACAACTAGCCATTAGGCCATTATGTGCGAGAGCATGTTTTTGTTTTTAGTTAGATTTTTTGGATAGCTCTACTGGGTGTTGAGAACATTCCATTTATCTTTTGAATGTTAAGAAGTCAAAGTTTCAAGGATTTGTCAAGCGAGTAAGATCTATGGGAGTAGCCTCATCTAAAATATTTTGAACTAGAGTTTGATATACCATTTAGAAAGCTTGGTTTTCATGGAGTTCCTTTCAAAGCCTCTGCTTTTATTGTTCCTACGGTAAACTGTTTGGTAGAGTTGGTGGAATTACCTTTCTTAGTAATCACTATTAGTGAGATTGAGAATTGTTAACCTTGAGAGAGTAGGACTTGGGAAAAAAGCATTTGATATGGCTATTGTTTTCAAAGACTTCAAGCAGGATGTACTCCGCATGTACGCCATTCCTCAATCTTCGCTTGATGGCATCAAGGAATGGCTGAACTCCATGGATATAAAGTATTATGAAAGCATAATGAACTTGAACTCGTGGCCAATTTTGAAGACTATTACTAATGATCCAGATAAATTTATTGAAGATGGTGGTTGGGAATTTTTGAATATGGAAGCTAGTGATTTTGATTCTGATAAATAAAAAAGAGTCAGATCAAGGATACGAACCCTCTTGTGACACCCCTCTGATTTGTTATGTTTTCTTTGACAACTCAGATACTTTGTTAGACCTTATTTTATGTTATTGTTATTCTATCGCTGACAATGGAGAGATGATAGACTATATGGATGTGATGATACATTATATGCATGATGATTATGTTTAGCATGCTTTATGTTTGCATAGATGCTTAGTTGAGATGACATTGCTATACATGCTTATTGTAGTTTAATGGATATTTTGTCTCGTCAGTTGATGTGATATTGTATTGGTGAAGAGAACGGTATTGCATCACTCACGTGCAAGTGCCCTGTGATTTCCACGACTCTCTCTTCACAGTGTGTATGAATTATTATCTGGATACATGTACAACATTTGCTTTGTTTGTAGGTTTGTAGGTATAGGACAACGGCTTCACATGGTTTCACAGGTATGAGCGTGTCCACTACCCAATAGTAATGTTGATTGGGAGATAGTAACGAGTTAACCTATTCAAACCTTTACCCTAGTACAGTGTGTCGTTAGTCCGTATTTTGGTCATATTCTTTATCCATATTGGTCTTGGTATTTTATTTATCGTGCAAATTTAAATTGTAAGGATTAAATTATATGTTGTGATTAAGTATTTAATTAATATGGAGACTTTATAATAAACAAATTAATTAATTTAATTTAAGTTATTATAAAGTAATTTTAATTATTAGATTAAATGTGGATTTAAATAAATAAGTGATTTAAATGTGATTTGAATTAAATAAATTATTTTTAATTTCGAATGCATGTTATTGGGAAAAGATCTTAGAAATGTCTTGGTTGTTGAAGAAAAGATATTTGTTGTGTTAACTGGAAGTTAGAAGGTTTTGTTTTCTAAATTGTCTTAAAATTGATTTCTGAAGAGATTGATTGAAATTGTGAGAAAAAGAGGAAGTTGTTTCACGGGAAAAAAGAGAGAGGTTTTTGGAGATGGTAGAATTGTTTTAAAGTTTGAGGAAATTGTTAATCTTAGAAGCTCTCTAATAATTTTAGGAATATAGTTTGTTGTATTCTTGGTTGTGGATTATTTATGTTCTCTGGGAAGTGGCAATTATTTTGGAGGAAGCTTTGGTGGCTTTGGCAAATTGAAGATTAAAGGGAAGCTCGACATCAATCTCCAAATCGTCTGATCTTCTAGAACAAGTTCTTTATTGCTTTGTGAATTTTAATTTGAAAGAGATATTTAATTTTATTATATTACAAATTGGAAAATATTAGAAGAGGAATTCTTTTATTTTAGAAGCTTTTATTTTTTAGAGAAATTGTCGTGAATGTTGAGCCTCTATAGAAAACAATTTAGATCCTCTGTTTAAATTGAGTATTTGAAATAGATTTATACAAAAGTAAATTATAGTGGAATTATAAAACCTCTATTGAAATTAAATCAAAACTATTTCTGTGAAAATTGGATATGTTCTTCTGTAGAAAATTTCTTCTTTAAAATTGGTCATCTGAAACAATCTTCTTTTAAATTTTTGTTTATATAATATATATATATTGTATATTATATATATATATTCTTGTGAATTTTTGTATTGCACAGAATTGAGAAAGTTACTGTAAAATTATTTTTTGTAAGCCTGAGCCAGATCGAAATCCGTATGGCAAAAATTCATGGAATTTTATTTAAGTTAGGGAAATGTTATGGGAGGGGGAAGCGCTGGCTACTCCCAGCGTCGACTCCCCTTTGGGGGAGAGCCGGCATTTCCCACACTGCCTAGGCTTCCCTGTATGGGGAAGGCCTTTACCAGCCATGACTATTTTCACACAGTCTGCGATTATTTCTTCCGCCTTCAATTTTATTTTCTAAATGTTTTTTTATATATATCATATATGTATATATATGATATATATTTATAATATATATTATATATATTATATGTATATATATATATATGAATATGTATATATATTATATGTATAATATACATATATATATATATTAAATAATAATATATATATATATATATATATTATATAATGTATATATATAATAAATATGTTTATATATGGATAATTTAAAATGCATGTGTAGATATTTTTAAATGCTAATTGGAAAAAAGTATAATTGTTTTTTTTATAATTGAATAAGATATATTTTTATAGGTATATATAATTATATTTAATTATATATATATGCATATTAAATATAATTATTTAATTGTTGTTATTGTTATAAGTGCATGCAAACACGATTAGTTAAATTTAAATGATTGATTATTTTAATTGTGAAACTGAAAATTAAACATTTAGTTTTATTTGGTTGTTGATTTATTAATTGGAATTATGTGTAAATGAGGTATTTAAATATGAGATATTGATCTATTGGATTTAGGAAATCCGAATGGTAGTGATTTTAATTACATGAGATTGTTTATTTTAAATTCCAAGTATTTTTGTAATTGGGTACTGTGGGGGATATTTGGTGTAGAGGAAATATGAGTCTTCCAGATTGTAATTGTGAAAGGGTTGTCGTTTCTATTATTTTCCCTTGAGATTTCCTTGGGTAGTGCACATAGTTGGATTCAGTATGGGACATCTATAGGGATGTGTTATGTTGTTATCAATTTTAGTGCATTGTCTACCCTTGGGTTGTAGTATGAGTTATTGTGTTGTCGATAGGGGAGTGGCTTTCAATGGGGGTTGGGACACAAAGTGGTCCCAGCATAACTCGTGTGGAAGTTAGTTTAATTAGTGGAAATTAAATAACCAATATTAGGGGAAAGGGTAGTTAATACATTTAACTTGATATTTAGCCTCACTCATTGGCTCAAGGGCTTGTGTCATTGGCTCAAGGGCTTGTGTTAGACTTGAGATGAGTCGGGAAGGCCTGGAATGGCAAGATCGTTATCTTGTCTTCTCGAAAGATAATCAATTTTGCACTGGTGTGCATGTGGGGTTAGAACCTAGGAAGATCTCCTTAGGATAACCAATGCAACCTTTGTGATGACACTCCTATGATAATAGTCAGTTTGTATTGTACAGTGGTTGTTCTTGATTCAGTGAATTATATAAGCAATGTAACCCTATGTTTTGTATTTACTGGTACAGTGTGGTTTTGTACATTGCCTATGTCTAGAGGTAGTAGGTTTGTCTTGGTTACTTTTTTATCTCCTAGCACGGGGGTTGGTCCTACGGGTACCACATGGTTGGGTGGCATGCACCTTACACTATTGGGCTTTCTTTTTATGTTCATGATGGCGGGGTCTTCTAGTTCGAGGAGCTCATGTGTTTCTATGGATTTGTACTTCTCTTATATTCATTGTAACAACGGGACACTATGTATTGTATTCCTCATTTGTAATCGAGGAGAATCCTTGTGTTGTAATTGTAACATTATGCATGATCTATTCATTGTTGGATTAAATGGTATATATTGTTTATATGATGTTGTATCCATGGAAATATGTTCATTACATTTCTATGTGTTAGACTTATTTTGCAATGGGTTAATGCTTTGATGTATGTTGTTATCATGAGTTAATTTTCATATGAGATGGTTAGATTGGTCTTGTAAGTTTTGGAATTCACATGTAGATGCGTTGTGTGGCCTAGAAGATGTATGTGTTAGAGTAGGTTACTTTACTCATCATTGTTACTCTTTTTAGGAAAAAAAATAGTCGCGCTTCCGCAGTGTTGCATCATCCTCTAAGTTGCGGGACGGGGTTTTACACCTCTAATGTAGAAGAGGAATCAAAATCAGATGAGGAAGGTTCAAAAGATGAATCTCTTATGGAGTCAGAGGAGGACAAAGAAGAATAAGAAGAATCTGAAGAGGAGGAAGGTAAAACATGGGATGAATTAGAAGTCGAAGCCAAAAATACGGATAAGGAAAAAGGAGACGAGTCTGACAGTGAAGAGGAAAGGTGGCAACGAAAGGTAAAAGCTACAAGGAAGTCTCAGGCACCTGATATTAGAGATTCAAGAGGAATGTCTTCCAAGATGCATAAAAGTCAAATGAATTGAGTTCATCTACATCCTTCTACTATTTATTCATGCACATAAATGGTCATCTTGAAATCATAAGATTTGAGCTCTATTTACTCATCCTACACATCAATAAACAACTCAACAAAAAAGATGCAAATTGACATATTAACACAACAATATCCAACTAAGTTATTGAAACTCAACTATTGATGCCTCGTTCTCCATCTAGATTACAAATTCGTTCCACTTTTTTATTTTGTAACATATTCTTTTCAAATTGCTTTGGATGGCAGCCATATTTCTCCTCCTGTCAAAACATGGCACATGGACTAGTTAAACTAATTAATATGCAATCATTTAATTTTTCAAAGGAAATAAAAAATATATATATCATTTAACATATTAAATATACTTACAAATGTACAGATCAAGGCTTGTAAACCTTTTTGGCCAGTGCGATGCATGGCACAAAGTTTCTCAAGCCTAGCCTTGGAGGCCTTGTCCTGAAACATATACTAATTCAATTTAACTATGCACAAATAAAATTTAAATATCGTTAGGCCTGTTAAGGGGCTTGGTTGGGTTAATCTGACTAATTCGTCTTCAGAGGTGGAAAAATGTGAGAAACCAATGGAAGGATGGTGGAAGGTAAACTTTGATGGGGCATCAAAAGGTAATCTGGGTCCATCAGGGGCTAGTAGCATTGTTCGAGATTGGGATGGGAATGTGTTGGCCGTTGGGGCAATGAGACTAAAGGAAGGATCCAATAATGTGGTTGAAGCAGCAACAACTTTAATGGAAATTAAGTTAGTCAGGAAGTTAGGGGCCACAAGGATTCATGTGGAGGGTGACTCCTTGATAATCATCCAAGTAATAATAAAAGGAGGAATTGATGCTTGGCATTTGCAGGGTGTGATTAGGAAAATTATTGAAGAATTAGCTCTTTTTGAGGATTATAAGATTAGTCATGTTAGGAGAACAAGGAATATGGAAGCAAATACCCTTCTGAAATGGGCTTTAACGTTTGCAGAGGTGGATGAATTTATAATTGAGGATTTTAGAGGAGTTTCCTTGGAGTAATTTATGTCGGTTACATTTAATGCAAGGTGGGGTTAGTAAGTAGAGGAATATTTTTTGAAATTCTTGAAGGACATGAAGCATTGATGAAGGTTTTATTGTCGGCGCTAGACGTACGTTCGACATTAATGGTGATGGCCAAAAATTTTCTATGTAATGAAGTTTTTCCTTGCATTTCCTTCGATGCTTCTTGGTTTGTGGGAGTAAGGAGAGTGTTAGGATGGTGGTGTGAAGTAGTCTGGTGGCTAACATACCATAGAAGAAATGGAGGCCAACTTTACTCTGAAAGCGAGGAGGAAATTGGATCGTTTTGTTGGCAAAGTGACGGTGAAGAGACTGCATGGCTTGTTCCTGTACAAGGATGTGAAGGTGGCACAATCTGTGCAAATCATTCTGGGTAATGGCTTCAAATATTTTAAGCACAGATATCAGACTAATATGGATATATACTCTCTGATCATGGCGTGGGGACTGGACTTAGGAGAGTCGGTGGAGGTTGTAAGGAAAGTGATGAAAGCATTGGTGCATAGGGATTTCTTAGTGAACATGGAGAGTATCCTGGAATGGGCTATACTAGGACAAGGCTTTAAGGTGAACGAAGGCATGGAAGGTGTGGACCCAAAAGTAGCAAAGATAAATCACCCTTTCATTAGGTGGCCAGAAGGAAGAACCAAAGCCATGTGGAGAGAGGGTGCAGAACGGGGGTGGCAAGCTTTGAAACTGTGTGTCGAATTAATGGAGATTGAGGAGATAATAGCGGGACTCAAAGCCATTGCCAGAGAGGAGCTGTGTGAGAAGAAGGGTTTGTGTCTGAGAAAGAAGGTGAAACCACTCATAGAATTGTGCCCATTGCATTTAGGCAGCGCTTTTGGAACTTCCGCGTAAACTCAATGCTCATTTTTTGCATAGTTTACTGTGTTTAAGCTAGATGTTGATGTATAAGCTTAATTAAGGGGTTAAGACCTGTTTTTGGTTTCGATACTGTAAATAGTTGAGGTTTGGGTAGTAGTTGGTTGGATAGTTTTCAGGCAGTTGTGGTAGATATTTTCGATCTGTAGGTTTTTATTCAGTTTTAACAAACATGATGTGATGGTGTTAGAAGAACTTTTTATTTGGAGCTTTGTATATTTTGATTTATCTTAAATAAAATAAAAATATTATCATCGATCAACATATATATATATATATCGTTTAATAAATTTGATATAATCTTATGACCAAATTCAAATACCTGCGTACTCTCCTCACCAAACTTCCTCCGTGCATCCTGGCTTCGTGCTATATAATATTTTGAGTCAAAGTTCAAATGGGTAGGGTAAAATTTTTTGTTGGTTTCTCAAAAAATTTACAATTTATAATGATGGCACAATTTAGAGGTTGTTTGGACAGGTTAGGCCACAAACCAGTAAACAATCATGAATTCAAATGCAATACAAAGAGTAGTAAATAATCACAAATTCAACCAAGAAAAAAAATTTGTAACCTTACCTATGGTGTCGCAAACTAAATTGAATTTCTCATCAGTTGTTGGTAGCACCTTGCTCTCTTCCTTCGCGTGACATTTTTCCCTTTTTTGTCGTATGACTTCTTCATGCAAGAAATTTTTTAATTTTTTATTATGATTTAGTAGTCAGCGCTTTAATCGACGTTAGTTAACGCCAAATTTAGCACTGACTTTTTCTTGTTAGTGTAATCATTTTGGGGTGCCTAAGGTGGTGCCAAGTGCGCCTAATTGAGCACCTATCGTTGTTGTATAGTGATTATTTTCATTGTTGTGACCACTATTGTCTCGTGGCTCCCTCATCAGCTCAGTGCGGTAGAGTAGCTTTTACCGCGGTCTCGCAAGGTGCTTCATCCTTCTTGGCAGTAGTGCGATGAAAGCTTCTATGGTGGCACATGATTCTTCCTTATATTCCTGGTGGTGTTTCGGTGACCCCGCAAGTCTTCTACCATTGGCGTGCGGTGACCACCGCTGTCCCACAGCTCCTTCATTAGCTCGGTGCGGTAGAGCAGTTTTTACCGCGGTCCCGCAAGTTGCTTCTTTCTTCTCGGTGGTAGTGCGGTGAAGGCTTCTGTGGTAGCATTTTTATTCATAAGGAGGCCATGGAGAGAGGATGTGGACAACATAGAAATACTAAATCGCTGAGAGAAAAGTGGGTGGAAATAGATGAGACAACATTGATTAAGAACTAAATTTATTTTGATATTTTGTTGTGTGAGAAAAAATTACTAATGACCTTTTCATAAATGTGTTTGATAGCATATCATGCCATTGACAATTAGGGGGGATTCTTGTCTTACAGTTGACTTAAGGAATTCCATAAGTCGATTGTCAGCATTTACAAGGTATGTCGTTATATGAAACGTTCATGTGTGAGAGACAGAGATATTATATTTCATTTTAATTTATGACTAAAGATTCATACTAATTTACTATTCTTAGATTAGGTGGGTGACCTCCAAGGAGATCCATGAATTTGAAGTGCCTAAACTTTGAAATGCTTTAGTAATATTATGTTGTACTTGGACAATTGAAAACCTATTTTATTCTCCTAACAAGCTTTTTTATTTTCCATTATAATTCTAGACCAAACAACATTTGCTTGGATGGCCTTTTACACCAATCTTAATTTGTATGAAGTTCATGAACCTATTGTTAAGCAGTAAATTCCTTTCGTAGACATGAAATGTAAAGGATTCATTTAAGAAAAGATAAGTAGTCTCTTTCTGAGGGTAATCCACATGAAAAAAGTAAAAAGCACATAAAAAAACAATTATACAATAGAAAATCATATTCAATTAGTTTTTTATAAGGAAAAACAGGTTTTGAAGGGGCCCAAAAACCCTTTACAATGACGCAAAGCTGCAAGAGAAATTAAATCACTAAGCCCAACAACCCAAAAAACCAAAAAGCTGACATAAGATGGAACATTAGCAACCCATTAGCAAACCCAAAAGAAAAAAACATCAACAAACCTACTGAACCAAAAAAGGAAGCACCAGCTACAACAAATTATCTAAAACATTATTCAAGGCCATGTTCTCCTTGATGACCTCCTCATCATACTGATAACATCCTTCAGCTCCTCAACAACAACAACAACCCTCTTTTTCATCATGCTCCTCGTCCTAAGGCACGGACCCGCATGCATGTCCTTCTCCAGCAAGAGAGTAGAAGCTTCTGCTTTCTCCACCAGGTAAGAGCCACTAATCTCTTCAATCCTTTCCTCCATATTACCCAAGTCAAGCAATTTTCTGGTCCAATTAAGCACTTTCTCATTCAGAACATAAAGACCCATAGTAGTGGTCTTCAAAGAGTTATTGTTGATATTGACCACCATTTTCAAGTCCTCCGACATCTTTCCCATTTTATCCTCCAAACTTGTCACTCTATCCTCTAACATTTTATCAACAATAACTTCCAAAGAGGAAATTCTTTCCTCATGAGAAACCCTCAAACGATCAGCATCGGCTAGTAGCTTATCAAGCTTAATATGCATTGATTTCACTTTGCCTTTTATTTCCCACTCCTTTCAGTTACCTCTTAGCATAGCAACACAAACATCCTGCCAATTTTTCATCTGAAGATTGAGCTCCTTAACCTCAGAAAATAACCACTTAACCAAGGAAAGCAGGTTTCTCATCCCATCTTCAGCCATTCTACAAAACATACTCATGTGAATTTCATCCCAGTTAACCAGAGGTTGACCCGTCTGCTCCAAGTCAACAAGAGCATCAGAACAATCCCTATTATGTTCATCCTCTTCTTTGGATGGGGAATCCTTGACCTCAACATCCACCTTTACCCTCTCCTTATCTGGAAGATTCTCCAAATCAACTAACACCTCCAGACATTCCTTCTTCACTTCCTTCTCCACAGTAGAAAAATCTTGAGAACAATTAACCGCGTCAATCCCTTGCATATACACGAGGCCAGTCTCATTAGGCTTCACCTCCATCTTAGAGTTACCCATATTAGTAGGCCACTCAACTGACCACCCAAATTAATTGGCACCTTAATCCCTTGCATTGCGGAGCTCTCTAGCAAACCATCCTTACTAGGAATAGGGTTCCCCAACGAAGCATTCTAAACACAATCAAAATTTGAAGGATCCACATCACCCACAGGATGACAACCCTTCAAACCCTCTTTTCCAGAAGACAACACATGATTCACATTTGAACCAGGGGCAACCACCTTTAGCACCAAACTCAATTTTCCTTTTGGCTGAAGCTTTAACTTTCTTCATGCCTTTGGTTTTCCCCTTCAAATATTTTCTAACAAAATTAGCCATAGTCTCCCGTAACTCCACATCAGTCTCATAGCCCTTACCCCATTCTTTTGACTCCTCATCCATTTCCTCAGAGCCTCCTTCATCAATAGACATATCCTCATATTCCAACTCTTCCTCCTCTGAACTACCAACCCATTCACTAGCAAAGTCCCTTGTTTCGTACCCATCATTTTTATCTCCTTTCTTACCAGGAGTTTTAGGGGAGACCGAGATCAACTTTAGCTTGATATGAGAAAAAATCAAATACATAAGCCCTTGATGAAGAACCGCGTTCTTAGGGTTCTTTTTGTGGTCTTCAATACTCTTCTCCGTAGAATGTACCAGGTAAAAAGGAAACAAGACCCAAACATTATGCCTAAAATGATTTAAGAGCATAAAATGGTGAGTGTAAACCATAGAGAATCTACCTTCAAGGGTGAAGTAGTGCATAATGGCCAACACGAGGTCCCTCCAAAATGGCTTCAGAAACTTCCTAGCATAACCTCCACTTTCAATTTCCTTAATATTCTTCCTCTCATCATGTTTAAAGAAATTCACAAAAGCCTTCTTAGCCGCTCCCCTATCTCTGAAAAACTTTCTCCCAGCAACTTGAAGACCAGTTACCTTTGCAATAAAATCCTCATCAATTCAAAACTCAACGCCCTGGTAATGCAGAGACCTCACATTCCATCCTTTCACAAAGAAATTTGTTACATCAAGGTCTGGGCCTTGAATTCTTTGCATAAATTGAGCAACCCCCCCAATTCCAAGTGCTCCCACACAGTAGCATTTTTTTGAAACTCTTCACAGGAACTCGACTCAATTCTGCAATGGTCACCACCCATATAACAGGCAACAAACAAAAACCCAAGAACACTTGGAAGAAATGAAAAAGTAAAATGAACCAGGTGCTACTCAAAACAATACACCAAACACCCACAATACATGTGAGCTTATCATTCCAAGTACAACCCTACAAAACTGTCAGTCCATCCTTCTACAGAAACCAAGGAAAGAATAATGAAACTGAAAGAGCAAAGGTTCGACGTGCAAAACCCAACTTAAAATCATAATGAAAAACCTTTCCCTGAGAGCATCTCACGTAGAAACAAGCAAGTTGGTCATCATTAGAAATACACTTCATATTAAGAGGTAGAGATTCAAAATAAGCCCACTCAAATCTCTCAACCACTCCCACGTTGGCAACCCCATCAGCCACCATGTTCGCTTCAGGAAAAAAATGTGTGATTTTGATCTCCTCAAAAGAGTTAATAATAGATATCGATTCATTAATAAAATTGGCAATTGACCATGAAGGAGGACATTTCATCATGAGACAATTAATCACATTAAGAGTCCCCCTCTAGCCATAGTTTAGAAACACCTTGTTTCTTAGCCAAAAATAATCCATGATAAGCTATTGCAGCCTCTGCATAAAAAACAATTGTACAGTAGAAAATCAAATTCAATCAATTATGTCTTATTTCGCTTGCACACTTATCTGAAAGACATAGGGTATTCACCATACATTTCCCTTGACAAAGCAAACATGTGCTTTCATTTATTTTTACTGTATATCTCAGAAGTGAAATTGTTATTACATAAGGATGCACTGAGAAAATAATATATACAAAAAAATGCAAAGAAAATGTTTAAAATTTAACATGCAACCTACTATGTTGTGTTGAAAGGAATCAAGATTAACTGGGACAAGAAATAAAAATAAAATTTTGATGATTGTACTTAAAAGTGAACATGATATGAAAAGTGTGGACAATGATGGTGTTGAAATTGAAAACCCTAATTCTGATGACATTACTGTTTTATGTCATTAGAGATAAAGAGCACATACAATTTTATATACATAGCAAATGAAGATTTGAAACTAGTAAACTAAAAATGTAAACACTATAATATTTTTTCTTAAACAATAATTCACATACTCACTCACAAAAAAGGGTGAAGCATTTTTTATTCAAACTCTGTTTTCTTTAATAAACATAACAGTAAAAGAATATTTACAAGTACAAGAATATATACATTGTTTCATAAGAAATAAGGAATGTTTCAAAGAATATATCTTTAGAATGTAGGAACTTCCTTTGTCAGATATTTGGAAATTCCTACACACAAGTTTTGCTTCAGAACAAAAACGCCCGAAAGTGTTTCACACCGGCTCAAGGTACAACCATAAATTAATGCATGTTGATTATTTTAGATGGAGATTGGAGCAAATGTAGAGCCTAAGTGTTCAACTAGCAAAAGAAGAAGATATGTGCGTGGATGTGGACCTAAAACTGTTAAAGAAACAATTCAAACGAGTGATTGTAAAAAGACAAGCAGATTTATGATTTTATCTTTAGAATGTACAAACTTTCTCTATTGGATATTAAAGATGTCAGGTTGGATCAGAAATTGGATAAGAAGATTTATGATTTTATCTTTAGAATGTAGGAACTTCCTCTGTCAGATATTTGGAATTTCCTACACACAAGTTCTGCTTCAGAGCGAAAACACCCAGAAGTGTTTCAGACCGGCTCAAGGTACAATCCAACCTGGTTATGACACCAATAGCAATCCAATTTTTCCTGAACCGTCCATACCCAAACGTTACATCACAATCTATTCTTCCTGGACATAAAAATGCCACATATTAACCCCTTCTAAATAAAACTCAAAATACCATGAAACAATGAGTCCCCTATATTAGTAAGTAGGCAGTCTATAGGGCATAGTTTGATTTTATACAAGGATGCTCATGGAAGGAATCTTCAAGTGACAGTGAGTGAGTTGTTTGAGATTGCAGTTGATAGTGCAATATCCAATCTTAAAGGTAGTTAGCAAAGTAGTAAATGTGCAAGAAAATCAAATTGTACACAACAAACAATTCACAATGTTATCTTTCATAATGCCTTAAGTTTGAAGACAAAAATCTCATTGTATCTTGATGAAAGTAGTGACCTTAATGGTCAATCACTGGCAACCATGATTTTAAAACATGTTATTGTGCTTATGGAGGCAACATTTTAAGCAAGGCGATGAGTGGTGGTTTGGAACAATGGCAGGTATATAGGACTTGCTTTATATGCATACTATGCAGTCTAGCTTAAGAAAACATTCTTAGAAAAGATTGAAGGTGGATTATGGAACTCAAAGGTTACCATGATAAAGATTAAAAAAAAGACTAAGACCTATTTAAAAGCCAATATCATGAAGATATTAAAGATGTCAAATGCAAAACCCTAGTAGCTAGAGTAATGAACACAGTGCGAAAGAGGACAGTGTGCTAGGGAAGATTTAGGAGATCTCCACATTATCTAATCACAAGAAAATACATCATTTATTTATTTATTTAAATTAAAAGAAATTATTCTAAACCCTATATAGGACACATTGATACTTCAAAAGCATCTGATTTATTTTTTTAAATTAAAAGAAGTCATTCTAAACCCTATATAGGATACATTGATACTTCAAAAGCATCTAAAGGAATTTGAGATTATGCAAACATATGCCAATTAAATACCTAGATTACAAACATTAGCGCGAACATTGTAACCCTTGTTGATCATAACAGGAATGAGATAAAAAACAATGAATCCTATGCCTCCTATCACGCACATCTCCTTACCATTCTCTGTCATTCTTTAATGAAACACTTCTCCATTTTAGCGGGCTATGCCTGAAAATAAGGTTTCAACAAAGGTTTTATTGTATGTTTATTAAAATGAAAACTCCATTCTAGCGGGCTATTCCTAAAAATAAGATTTCGATGAATTTTTTAGAGTATGTTTATTAGAGTTTTTAGAGTATTTTGGCATATTCAAATGGATTGTGACTGACGTGATTTGTTGCATTTAGTGTTGTAAATTGTAATGATGCCACGATTACCATACTACCATCGTCTCTTATTATGCCCGCTGCATTATGGTGGTGTTTTTCCCTTCCCTTTTGTTGTTTACCCCACTACCGCCTTGCTCGAGGCTTCTTGTTGTAGGGTTGTGGTGTATACCGCTCTACCACATATATTGCTCACCTTCCCAGTGATATAGCGGTGTATGCTTTTGATCATTACTTGAAGAGTGGCGATGAGACAATCTTCTTTGTCTTACCAATATCTCAATGTCTCATCGACATTAGATCTTATGTTCCTCTGATGTTGGTTGCTAGTTTTGATGAGACAATTTAATATCTCTTACCAATATGCCACTGTCTCATCGATATTTTCCTTCGGTGGTATTTCTTTATATATTGGTGTAACTCTACCATGTCAGGGAGACTCGTGATTATTGTTGCGGTATGGTAGTGTTTTTCCCTTCCCTTTAGCTGTTTACCGCACTACTGCCTTGCTCAAGGATTCTTGCTGCGAGGTTGTGATGTATATCGCTCTACCGCATATGTTGCTCACCTTCCCAGCAGTCTAGCAGTGTATGCTTTTGATCATTACTTGAAGAGTGTCGATGAGACAATCTTATTTGTCTTACCGATATCTCAATGTCTCATCAACATTACTTCGTTATATCCAAGATTTGTGTTTCGTTGAGCACTTGTAGATATACCTTGTCGATGTGACGTAAGTGATTCTCTCCTTGATATTCTCGTATCTTGTTGAAATTTCACTGTTTTACATTGTTGATGAGACATATAAATAAGTCTCTTCACATAGGGGTGTCTAAACCGACTAAACCCGAAGCTAAACTCGAAGCCAAACTCAGAGCTAAAAGTGGTGCTAAACTCGAAGCTAAACTCAGAGCCAAAGGTGGTGCTAACGACGGCACCACACTCGAAGCCAATATCGGTGCTATAGTCAGCGTTAATTTTGGTGCACATTAACGCCTAAATTAGTGTCGACTTGTCCTGATCAACGCAAATAAATGCCAAAAATAGCACCATCCTGATAAATAGCACCGACATTTTCCAAAAATTGGCAAAAAATACATTAAAATAGTGGGTGGAAGCAAAAAACAGAGCAAATCACAAGGATTTTTTGTAGTGACCATAGCCTTAAATGCCTTGAATCTATCTAATGCATCAGATTTCTCTCTATGAAAAGTAGCCCATGTATATCTAGAGTAATCATCAATTAGAAGCATAAAATACCTGTCACCTTGTAGACTTTTCACCCTTGTAGGACCACAGAGATCTGTATGAATCAAATCCAGTAGTCTGGTAGTAGATTGTTCCCTTGACCTAAAGTATTTTCTAGCTTGATTTCTAAACTGACAATCCTTGCAAATAGCATTAACAGGCTTTGTAATCCTCAGTAAATCTCTCAATTTGTTCAACATTGATTCTAACCATATCATCAAATTTCATATGACACATCCTCTGATGCCATAACTAACTATCATTAATGAGACATAAAACAATGTCCATTAGCACCCTTAAGTCGATAAATATTTCCTTCAAACTTCTTTCTAGCAGCAATCAATGTTCCAGATCCGTTCTTGATTTCACATCTCTCATCCTCGAATACAAGATTATATCCTTTACTACACATCTATCCAACACTCAAGATATTCTTCCTTAAACCCTTAACATAGTAGACATCATCAATGTTATTCTTGCCATCAAAACTGACTGAACCTATCCCACAAATCTTTCCACCAGTATCATCTCCAAACTTATCTAAGCCTCCATAATATTTTTCAAGTTTAACAAACTTACTCTTATCATTGGTCATGTGATGTGAACAACCACTGTCAACAACCCAATATTTATTTTCTTGTTTAACATGAAGAGTAGATATTACAATATCTTAAACTTTCTCCAGAGCACTTTCCTTTACCTATCTTTTAGTATTAGCACGAGTAGATTCATCTTTTATAGCAAAGAACAAGCATTCATTATCATCAAAATCTCCATAATCAGACTCTTCATCAAAAATACCAACATCTTCATTTACATAATATGCTCCCTTAATTATCTTCCCTTTGTTTTCTTTGCCTACTCTTTATTTATTCTTCTAAGCTCTTTTTGGACATCCTGAAGCACAATGATCAATTCCTCCACAACTAAAACATTTGAAAGGTAACTTACCTTCATACTTATTGGAGCCCTTTTTTTAATTTTTCTTACAAAGTTAGCTTCCACTTCATCGAAGTTCTCTTCATCTGGATCTTCAACTGTTGTAGCCCTTAAAGTAGTTTTTGTCTTTGGTCCATTTCTCAAGGTAGGATTTCTCATTTCAAATGATGTTAGAGTACCCAACAAATGATCTTTAGTATAGGTTTTATAATCTACAAATTCTTCAATAGCATATACCTTTTCACTATATGCATCAAGGACAATTCTGAGAATCTTCTTTACTATCCTTGATTCATCCACTATTGCACCAACTCCTTGCATTCCACCTACCAGCTCATCCACTCTTTGTACATAGGATTTAATGTTCTCATCTTTAGACATATGTAAAATCTCGAATTGTGCCTCCAAGTTTTGTAACTTTGCTTTTTTGACCTTTTCATCTCCTTCATGAATCGTTTCCAATGTATCCCAAACCTCTTTAGTAGTCTTTAGATTTTGGACTTTAATTAATTCATAATGTGAAAGACTATTCTTCAGAATAAAGTTTTCCTTATTGTTCGCTTCATGAATCTTGATCTCATTAGATACTCAGACCATTAGTAGGAGTAGTGTATGCAACCTTATAAGCTTTCTCAACATCATATCCACAATATTCCAAATATCCTTCCATCTTTGTCTTCTAGAAGACATAGTCAGTCCCATCGAACCTAGGACACTCAAAAGTGATCTTTCTTGCCATCATGAATCTTCCTTAAGTGGTTAAGCTCTTCTCCAAGGTACCAAGCTCTAATACAAATTATTGAACAAGACAACTAAGAGGGAGGTGAATCAGTTGTAACAATTTTAACCTTTAAAAACTTTCACCAAAAGTTAGATCAATTATCATTCACACTGTTTCCTCTTTTCTTTCTCAAAAGCACTTGGAAACCAAGCACCACAAACACCATCTCAATATCTACAACACCTTTTTAGCATCTCAACCACACAAGAGGTTGAACATCCAAAAAAATATGCTCATCAAAGCAACACTAGAGGTTGAAATCAATGATACTACTAATGACAACATAATGCAACTAATCAAAGCATCTCCATAGGTTGACATCAATGCAACAACAATCTATTGACATCAATGACAACATAAACTTCCAACATGCATATATATTAATATATACATATATATTATTATTTTAACATCTTATAATAAGTATATATATTGTTGAACAAGACAACTAAGAAGAGGGGTTGAATCAGTTGTAACAATTTTAACCTTTAAAAACTTTCATCAAAAGTTAAGTCAATTACCATTCAAAAATCCTTAACTCTAGTAATATGATTAATCATTTAGTGTAAGAGAAAAAACCAAAAGAAGCAAAACCATACACACAATAATACCAGATTTACGTGGAAAACCTAATAAAGGAAAAATCATGGTGAGGATTAGCTTGTGATATAGAGAATATCAAACTGAATACAAAGGATCACTTCTAGAAAGACTCACTGCCCAAACAAGACTTACTGTCCAGAGCAGGACTCATTGTCCAACAAGGGTTAACCACCCATAGGGCTCACTGCCACAAAATTGCAAAGAAGATAGAAGATATTTATTACAGAGAGAAAAACAATCTCAATGCAATGGATATTTCCACCACTATTCACTCACACACTTGCAGACACACACAATAGATGTTGAATGCCTTCAACTCATTACCTTTAGAATCCTAATACGAAATTCACATTGATCTGCTCAAACTCGCATCACACACAATTTCACATCTATCTTGCTTGCATTCTTCTTTCAAAAACATCTCAACTTATATTTATACCATCTTCACATTTGAAACTCATCCAAAGTCGGCCACACAGAATTTGTATTTACAAATTAAAATTAGGTTGGCGCTAAAACATTCTACAATGGAACTAGAATGAGGGAAACCGAAACACACACTTAATGATGACCTAAATAAGTCCAAACATGCCTCAACACACTTCCATGAACTCCGTAAGTAGTGTTTAACACAAGGTCAACCAATACCTATGTAAAACACATAAAACAATTAAGCATATGCAACCTTAATATGATCCAATCTTCCAGATAATAAATTTCACTTGAATACGACCTCATCAACTTATCCTGAGAACTAAAAGTCATAAAACTCAAACAAGAAGAAATCCAGAGCAAATACATTTCTCCCGTATTTTAGACAGATACATAGAAAAACACAGTACACATACTAGTGAGCATATCTCACACTGTACAATGATCCAAAAATCCAAAATCTAGATATAGCAACTTCCAACAACCATGAACAATACCTCAAATCCTCACTAGCATAGCAGAAAATCCTAGAGCAAAACTCGGAGCAAACACTAAATACCTGCAACCTTTCTTTATTAATTTTTTTTCAATATCCTCGACATATACAACCAATAAACAACTTTCATGACATCAATGACAACAGCAACAAGTTGACCACCAGTTAACCAATTGGCATCAATGACAACACCTTCATACTTGCAACATATATATATATATATATATATAAATTCTATATATATGTCCAATCAATCTCCCATATGTATGATGTATCCACGTATGAGTATACGTAGATATTTCCACTTACATATGATCACACGTGTATATGCTCATATACATGAGTTATCGTGGATATATATATACATATATACAATTAATATATATACTTATCCATTCATATATATATATATACATGAAGTAGAACATATACGCAATACAAATATTTAGTCACAATGACACAAAACAAAGAAACAACCAAAGGAAATCAAAGATAATTACTCAAACATTCCAAACATCCCAAAAACTATGACCAAGGGTTTACTTATCGACACATATCTTGAACTAACTTTACTTAACTTGTCTAACCTAGGTTGTGAGTGTGTGCTAGCTCAAGTAGGTGCATTAGTGGTTACCATACCAAACTCCTCACCTGGGTGATACTCTCCCTCTCCTTACTCCAGAGGGCTCTATTCTTTCTTGCATCCAACTTAGTGCATCATAAATGAAGTTAGCTAATAGCATGAAATTCATAAACATCATATATCATTTGCATCATCAAAGAATTCAAATCATTCACATTATATTGCACATTCATTCATCTCATTTCCATCAAAATATACAAAAACATAATCATCTATTAACATTTGAACTCAAAAAGTATCAGTAACTAGTAATCACACAATGGGGTGTAACATATTCCCTCCCTTATGAATCATCATCCCTAATGATTTAGAGTATCAAAAATAAAACATAAAACATAATAAAGATTATTTTTATGAACTTTTAAAGTCTAGCAAAACATACGGAAACTTTTGCTTAATCTCTGCATAGACTTCCCAAGTGGCAAAATCTTCTGCATACTGATCCCACTAGACCTTGCATTGCAAAACCTCACTATTATGTAGGTAAATCCTATGTGTTTTGAGTACTTTGAGAGGATCAATTGTTACCACTCTTGTGTCCTGTACTTGTAAAGAATTCCAATAAATAACCTGATTTTCTCTTGGTATGTACTTTTTAAGGTACAACACATGAAAGATAGTGTGCATACTAGCAAGAGTTGGTGGTAAATCAATTCGATAAACAAAAAGGTTAACTTCTTCAAGAACCTCAAAAGGACCTACATAATGTGGAGCCATTTTGGGTGAATTTCCAAACTTAATAAAACTTTTTTGAGGCTTAACTCTGAGCAAAACCTTTTCCCCTACCAAGAAATGTTTGGGTACCTGCTTAGAATCTGCATAACTCTTTTTCCTATCATTAGCTTTTGTGAACCTTTTCTTAATTGCGCTAACTTTCTCCTCCATTTCTAATATCATTTCCAATCCAATGCTTATCATATCTTCTAGCTTATCCCAACTTATAGGAGTTCAACACTTCCTACCATAATATGCTTCAAACGGAGCCATCTTAATTGCAGAATGATAAGAATTGTTATATGAAAATTACACCAATGGTAAATAATCTTCCCATTCGTATTGTTGATCCATGCAATACATTTTGAGTAGATCTTCTAACACTTGGTTCACCCTTTTAGTTTGACCATCAATTTTTGGGTGATATGTTGAACTTATGTTCAACTATGTCCCAAGTGGAAAAAATAGGGTTTTCCAAAACCTAGATGTTACATGAGCATCTCTATAGAAATAATCTTCTCAGGAACTCCATGTAACTTAAACACCTCTTGCATAAAAATTTGAGCTATGAAAGGAGTTCCATCTGTTAGGTTCCCTAGAATAAAATGAGCTATCTTGGTAAGCTTATCCACCACTTCCAGAATAGCATTATGCCTATTCCTAGACATTGGAAGACCTTGCACAAAATCCATGCTTATGACTTTCCATTTCCTTTCCAAAATTTCATGAGGGTAAAGTAGTCCTAGAGGGTGATGGTGTTTTTCCTTCACCCTCTGACATTCTAAGCAACTTTCTACAAATATTGCAACATCCATTTTTATTCCTTTAAAAAATATAATGGCTTTACATTAGCCAACAACTTAGCTACTCTAGGATGTCTAGAATGGGGTGTGGTATCAAATTATTTCCACACTGTATTCCTTAATTCCTCAAAGTCGAGTACATAGATTCTTCCCTTAAACCTTAATAATCCATTAGGTTCAAAGTGAAATCCATCATACCTTGGATCTTGTAGATCATCCAAGAGTGCTTGCTTAACCTACTCGTAGTACTCGTCACCCTTGAACTTCTGCAATACTTGACTCTTGAAATTAGTATGAATTGATATCATTGAGGAGTTATGTCTCCTACGACTTAGGGCATCAACAACTTGATTTTCCTTTCCCTTGATATAGTTGATATTAAAATCATAATCTAATATCAATTCGAGCCACCTTATTTTTCGTGCATTTAGATTCGGATGGGTAAACAAATAATTCATACCATGGTGGTTGGTCTTTAGTTCAAAAGGTTTCCCTAGTAAATAGTGGCTCCACATCTGTAATGCATGGAAAGTTGCTAATTCTAGATCATGTGAAGCATAATTTTGCTCGTGAGACTTCAGTTTCCTAGACTCATATGCGATGACTCACCCATCCTGCATCAACACTCCACCCAAACCTTCTCCTAAAGCATCTGTGATGATAATAGAATCACCTTCTAGATTTGGGACTTTTAGTATTGGATATGTAGTTAACTTTTCTTTAAGTTGATCGAATGTCACTTGACATTTTTCTGACCATTCAAAAAATTTCCCTTTTCTTTGCAATGATGTGATGGTAAAAGCTATCCTAGAAAAGTTAGCTACAAACTTCCTATAATATCCTACCAAACCCATAAAGCTTCATAATTTTTTCACATTCTTTGGTACTGGCCATTCAAGTACTACCTTAATTTTTGTTGAATCAACTACAATCCTATCAACTGAAATCACATGACCTAGATATTACACCTCTTTTTGAAAGAAGGTACATTTCAAAAGTTTCCCATAAAGCTTATGTTCTCTCAAATGTTGGAGAACAATCCTTAAATGTTGCAGATATTCTTCTTCATTCTTGGAGTAGATAAGAATGTCGTCCAAGAAGACCAACACAAACTTGTCTAAGCAATTCCTGAATACATTCTTCATCAAGTTCATGAATGTTGCAGGTGCATTCATTAGTTCAAAAGGTAGGACTTTGAAATCACAGTGAACATACTTAGTCTTGAAGATTGTTTTATATATGTCTTCATCCTTGATCCTTAGTTGATGATATCTTGATCATAGATCAATCTTTGAAAACATTGTCACTCCTTGCATCTGATAAAAAAGATCATCGATATGCGGTAGTGTGTACTTGTTCTTTATTGTTTCCTTATTTAGCAAGCGATAATTTATGCACAAGAACAATGTACCATCCTTCTTCACAAAGATCATTGGTGCTCCTTAGGTTGAAACACTGGGTCTGATCAATCCTTTGGAAAAAAACTCCTCTAGTTGATATTTTAACTTCATTGTGGTCATCCTATACAAAACTTTTGATATAGGCTCTAACCCTGGAACTATATCAATGGAGAAATCAAATACTCTTTTGGGAGGTAACCCAGGTAGTTCATCTAGGAATACATCCACAAAGTCCCTTAAGATAAGATATTTCTCCATATCTGATTTTCTTGATTCCAGTATTTCTCCATCCTCGACTTCTTAGAGATCCTAGGGTTCATAGTACACTACATCATCCTGAGAGATGAAAAATCCTTGCACTCATCCAATTTTTCCATTTTTACCACAAACAGTTAACACCCCTTCTTCTAATTAGCTCTATGCATTTTTACGACATAATTTTTTCACAACTTCACTTCCCTAGGTGTTTCTTGCAAGAATACCTAGTTCCCAAGGTCATCTAAACATTTTGCAGTCTTAGCATGACAATCAATCTTGGCTCTATGCTTCGACAACCAATTCATTCCTAATATGAAATTGTATGAACCTAGGGGGGCTACATAGAAATTTACTTTCGTAGAGAAACTCAGAAGTCCAACCCTTGCTTCAAATAAACATTGCTCCATCTTAGCTCTTGTCTGGTTTGCATACTCAATAGACCAATACTTTTCCATATAGCCGGATTTTCTAGATATATTACTAGCTACCTTAGGAGAAACAAAATTTTATGTAGAACTAGTGTCAATTAGAATTGAAATGGGTGTGCCAAATAAAGTACCTAGAACCTCTACTAGAGTAATTTGATACTCTGCCTACCAATTGTCTAGCACTGCATGATTTTTTTGTTGTAACACTATTGGTTGAGGAGGTAGAGGATTTCCATGAGGCTGTATCCTTACTGTCTTGTTGGGACACTGATTTGTGTAGTAATTACCACCACACAAGAAACATCCTCTTACTAGTACCTGCCTTGATGTTGGCTTCCCAAAATTTCCTTCATTCCTATTGAGGTTGTTGTTATTATTACCCCTGCGGTCTCCTCTAGATTCATTTTAGTTATTGTGGAATCCCTTATCTCCTTTCTTTTGATAATCTTGTTGATCACCTTGCTTCTTAAAGGTTTTATTGGTTTGCAACCAATTAAACCTTTTTCGGCTCCTTTCACAGTAGGCAGAAATAGACTTAGCCTTATGTTCTTGTTTGATAGCTTTTTCATACACTAGGTTCATAGTAGAAGGACCGTGCACATCTACCTCTCCTCTGATTTGGACATTAAGATCCATTATGAAATTTCTAATTTGAAACTGCTCATTCTTTTGTTACTGAGGTATGTACTTGAGAAGGCACAAGCCAATTTCTCCCAATACTCATTCACTGAGGAATCTCATTGCTTTAAATTTTAAAATTCTGTTAGCTTATGATCAAAGTATAGCCGAGGAAGCCACCGCTTATGAAATATTTCTACAAATTTGTCCCAAGTGAGACTTAAGGAACTCAATCAAAGCTCCATCTTCTTATTCATCCACCAAGTGGATGCTTCACCAAATAGCTAAAAGGCTCCCCAAATGGCCTTGTTTATTTTAGAATAATTCCTTATTTCGAAATATTTTTCCATTTTAGTGAGCCAAGCTTTGATTGTATCCCCACTGGTGGTTCCCTCAAACTTAGGAGTGATCTTCCTCACATCCCATGATAATTAATGAGAATTTTTTTTCCTCTTAATTCTCTCAAGTCTTGATTGGGATTCGTCACTACCATGATCGCTTGAATTGGTATGATCATTGGAGTTCTCTTCTTCCTCTTCATTTGGAACTTCCTACTCTTTCCTATCTACTCCTCTCACCTCTTTCTCGAGGTGGCCAATCATATCCCTAGGTTCATTCATCATTGTCAATATTTGGTCCAATTTGGCCTCAGAGACTTCTACGATTTGGCCCACCTCATGGCCACCCCCGGGGTTAGTTCTTGTTCTAACCATTTCTACAAATGTAATATCCTACCTAGAGGTTTCATTTCAATTATCTCTTATGAAGGCTTATTTAACATCCTCAAACATTTCATTATTACAACATTCAAATACAATAAAGTAAATAAAATAATTTCTTGCACAAGTTTTTCCAAATTTATTTTTATTGATTATAAGGATTCAATCACCCTTGAGTTACATAGAATGACTATTCAAATAGTCAAGGGGAGAATATCCCTCAAATTCATTTTCAAATACATAATTGAGTGGAACATATCCCTCAGATTGTTGTTCAGGAACATAGTTGAAGGGAACATAACCTTTAGAATCACTTTCAAAAACATAGTTTCAGGGAATATATCCCTCTTATTTTCTATTGGAAGCAATTACAATGACTTCAAATAGTGAGGGTACACGAGGGTCCCTAAGAATCAAAGTTGAACTAATGTTCCACTCCAAGGGCATACCCCTAAAGAGTGGTACGGAAGCAGACCTTTTTGGAGAGACAGGAGGTACAAAATTGGTTGCTTGCTGAATTTTCTTCCTTTCTTGTTTGACACAAGATAAGACATGGCTAATGGTTTTTGTGTCACTAAGCCATATCGTATTGTCATAGTTGGTTCCCTCCATAGTTTTGACAATGGCTTCTCTTTCCTTCTTGGCCTTTAAGTGGCATTCATTTTTTATCACTGACTTCCTTGCAGTCATCTTGAGTCTCACCATCCTAACACAAGAAGCCTAAACATTAGATCCTCATAATGTTGGATGAAAGACTAGCATAGCAAGCTCATAGGTTCCAAATTTGAACCTGGTAGCTCTAATACCACATGTAATAAGCTCAATGTTTACCCTATGGTTTTCACCCAAGTTTTAACCCATATGTGAAAATATCAAGTTCATCAACACATAAAAATATTTTTTTTCATTCAACAACATAGATGCATATTCAAAATAAATCCATGTTCCAAATTACATTCTATGAATAATATAACATTACATAATTCCAAGTAATGATTTCAACTTTCAAATATATTTTACATAAAGATGCAAGATCATAATTGCATAATATAGCTTACATGAGCTTAATGGATCAAAAGTACAATTGGTCTAGATGTCCCCTGTTGAAGCATACATCCTCAAATCTTAGCTACCAACTATATGAGGGAGAGCATCACCCAAGTGCTTTTCCTCCAACCACAGACTTATTGCAGTCCCTTGCACATCTTCTTGACCGATAAGATGGACCTCCCTTCAACGAAGAGATTGGTATGGTAACCCTCTAAATATAAGCCTACCTGAGCAAGGTGTTGTGTCCTATATAACTAGTGCTGCCATATAGTGGATACCCGCCTACATGCATGAAACTCCCTAATAGCTATGCAATATTGGCTCACACTGAACTGACAAATGTATGCAGTGGACACTTACACTTACTTTGGCTAAAAATTTGATATCAAACCAAACCCACTTTCTATGAAGTGATGTCGTATGTTCACCCATCCCCTTGCTCAATTTGGTAAATATGATGACCATAATAACTTTATCTATTTTATTCCACATACAACATAGCATGATTCCATTCCAAATGTAATATAACATTCAAGTGGTCTAACTGACTAACTAGGTTATTCCCAACCTTGGTTTATCCTAATCCCAGGAACAACCTCATTACCAACACAGGTTTACATAACATCATACATTGACAATATCAATCATAACCCTTTAATATCATACAATTTCCCAACATCACAACTCATGCAAGCATACATTTGGCTTATGATATCCTAGATATTATGATAATACCCTCTAGTTATCTTTGATTAATAAATACAACCATATTCTTCTAACATAATAGATTTATATATATTAAACTAATAAGCTTTCTCCAATCAACATACATGCAAGGTCTATATAATATACAATCATCATTTCCACAAGCACTTGCAATCATAAGCAAACATGACATCCAATAGAAAAGAATAATGGATAAGAAAGACTAGCATGCCTAGAAATTTAGCTTCCAATGAAGAAATCGCCCTCAAAGCTTAATACTAAAAACCCCACTTGTTGCTCCTTCTACATTCAACGTATCTCCAATTCTAAGCTCCTTCCCAACACTTAATCTCTCAAACCAGTAGCTCTCAAACACTAAATGTAATCACTCTTACTTCTCACAAGTTGCACTCAAAAACACCGCTTTGCATAAACAAAACTATAGTTGAACAATAACAATGGACAACAAATGAAAATTCTAATTAAATACCAAAAACTAAGAGGTTGCCCTCTATTTATAAGAGATATTGAGAAAATTAATGCTATAGATCAACTCCCTCTAATGCCACTTTTAAAACTAAAATCACAAACTCAAAACCAATTCTGCCTCTTAGATGGTCGACTAGGCAAACTGGGTGAAACATGGTAGCAAAAGAATTAGTAACTTAACAAATTTACAATCCTAAGTAAAATCAGTTCCAAACACATGGCTAAGTCACCTCAATTCTACCATATCGTGGTTCTTTTTTAGTTCAACTATTACAATAGTTTCCAACTTGCTTACTACTTCCCATCGTGGCTCTTGGTATGCCATACTTCTACTCATGGCAACTAAAATGGAGGCTACTTTTCCAAAATAGAACAAACTCAATTTGCTTCCCTATCAACTTGTGGCACTTTGACTCATTCAACCCTTCTAATTGTTGTTCATGCACAGCATGGGGTAAATGCACGAAGTTGAGTCCACGAAACATGGAAGTTTCGACCTTAGCCAAAATCCTGAAATTGGGTTCAACAAAACAGCGTCCATTTTTAATAAATGGGATCTCGTTTAGGTTTAGGGTCTTGAGCCAAAAATCTAAACGGGATCCCATTTTGTATTGGTGTCTCGAGCTGGCCTTTGAGAAACAGGATCCCGCTTTTTACAAAACGAGATCTTGATTTATAAAAAATAGGATCCTGTATTGTAAAAAATGGGATCCCGTTTGGTAGAGATATTTATTTAAAAAATGAAACAAAGCATTATTTTCAATCTGCGCATACAGGATCTCAGTTCAAGCACGCCAACAACAACCTCTAGGTAAGAAATCAACCCCATTTCTTTGCATTTTACACATTTTTTTGGTTTTTAGATATAACTTTAGGCTTTTGTTTGTATTATTTGAATTTGTATTGAATTTTTTGCATTTCTATTTACTTGCAATAAAAGAAACCCTCATTTGTAGAAATCAAACAAAAAACATGAAACGAAACCCTCACATGTTGAAATGAAACAAAAAAATCAACCTTAAATTGAAATCTGACATTAAAATCAACCTTAAATCATAATCAAACAAAAAAAAAACTTTCAAAACCAAAAAACTTACCTTTTGAAACCCTAAATTGAAATCAAACAAAAAAAATTGCATTTGAAAACCAAGAAATTTTAAGGGTGTAATTCAAGCATTGCTTTACATGTTTTAAATTTGATTGCTTGAATATTTAAAAATGGAAAAAAATCATTTGCATCACTTTATGTTTTAAATCTAATTGCTTGAACATTTCAAAATGGAAAAAATTTATTTGCATTATCAATATGTTTTAATTTGTATGCTTGAATATTTCAATTTATGGAAATTATATTTCATTTGCATATTAACAAACACCTGGTCTCTAATATATTAACATATATATAGTTTTCTACCAAAGTAATCCTTGAACGTCGGGTTTATGATTTAGGTTTAAAAATTTCTCACAAGGTTCGCCTAAAATTTGATCAAATCAATCAATTTCGAATCAAACCAATCAATATAACTTGTTGAAGATAAAAGTTGAATTTAGACAAAAACCTCCCACCTTCTTAGCCAACAATTGAACCATTTTTTCTATTGGCATATGCAAGGAATGTTGTAAAACCAAATCCAAATGGCGACATTAGTGATCTAGAGTCAAACAAAAATTTAATAATGGTTTCCAATGACTTAAAATTAATCCATATCTACCATGAAATTGCCCGGTCCATTATTCTAAATAAATTCATGAGTTGAAGCTAAAAGAAAACTAATGAGAAAGAAACCCTTTGGGAGAAGTTTGGGAGAAGGGAGATAGAGGACTAAATTATCTTAGGCTAGATTGATTTCATCCAAGTGTTATCTTAAATAGATATAAAAGTAAAAATTAAAGTAAAAAATGTAGAGAAAATAAAAATATTTTAAATAAAAGTTATAATTTATATGTCCATGAGTGTGTATTAAATATTTAATATATCTAAATAAAATATTTAATCTATTTGAAATGAATTGTGTTGCACCTCTTTATATGATTATGGTGAGGTTAATTCAATCACTTTCTCCCCCATAAAGAAATACCTTTCTCCTTCCATAGGTGATTGCATTACAAATACTCCTAAAATTTTAAGTGGTGCCTTGTATCACTCTTGTAAACCCTACACCTACATTGAATCACCTCTCAAGGGTTTTGTTGACCTTGTTCCCAAGAATAATGTAACTAGTTTAGGATCAATGAAGTTTTTTTCCCTACTCTCATGCTTAACAACCCTCAAATTTACTATGGATGATTGCCTTGATCTATAGAAAATCAATCCAACTATGGTAATAGGTTATCTTTCCACTCTCTTTATTCATAGACTTTGAAGACAATTAGGGAAGGAATAGAAATTACCAATACTAATCAAGTATTCAATAACCAAATTTTAAGATCTAGCTCCAACAACTTGTCAAGACAAATTTTGATTTTCTCTAAATATATGCATTTCTATAAATTCAAGCGTAGACCATAGAGACTCCTAAATTGTCAAAAGTGGGCTAATTTATAGTTGTGTGCTTAATTCCTCGATCATAGAAGTTATCTAAGGAAATATACAATCTATTCATAAATTCAAAAACATTCATAAACTAATGTTCTTGCATATGTGATGAATCAAAAACATTGACCCCCTTAAGCCATCTTATTACCTTGAACCCTAAACCAATGTCTTAATGGGTCCTAATATGACATGTCTTAAGGAGATCAAAGAAGTTCTCAAATTTTGGTGAAGTTTCCCAAGGAAACCAAATTTAACAATAATATACTTTCAATATTTAGTGATTAAACTATAGCTTAGAGCCTTCCCACCTTCCTCTTGTTAGGGGTGTTAAAGTGTGAAACATTTCAAGAGAGGCTTCTCATGGAAGGAGGGATGAAGGCTTCTCATGATAAGATCGTGCAAGATTATAATATGAATAACATTTCATGAGAGGATGGTCAGTCGAAACAACAACTATATCAATCAATTGTTCCACAAGAAAATGTTGTTTTGTGAAGAAAAATGGTTTTCTAAATGATTCAATGTCATTGCGCAGTACATGTATAATTTAAAGGCTCTACACATCTTTTACATTCCTTTATAAACACTACCTTTTTCACTAACTTGCAAGTCCATTATTCCAAGGGCCACCCAAGCTTCAAAATTTTCAAGTTCTATCTTTGTTGTCTGTGTTGAAGAGCAGGAACCATCTCCTGAAAAACCTTCCCCTATTGCTTTTGTAGGACCTAAAAGGAAAGATCCCCTTGTGGATTGTGAACCCATAGATGTTCCTAAACCCAAACCCTTGGCTAGAAAGAAGAAGGGTGGGCGGGGTTAGCCTAGTCTAAGGCAGTTGCTAGGCTTTGTGAGTTAAAAAAAACCCTCACCAAGAAGGGCAACAAACCGACGGCCAAGACCAAGGGAAAAAAGGACATTTTGTGTTGTGTGGAGATGTTGATCATGAACAACAAGGGAGGGAGCCCTATGGACAAAGATTCTAAAGGTGATACTATGGTGGCGGTGAGTGTGGATATTGGGATGGAAAAACTAGTGTTAGAAGGTCTCACAGGTTGGATAAAAAAAAGAAAGAGGTTCCAGTTAACAAGATATCTAGCAGCTCGAAGTAGATTGACGACAACAAGACATGTAAGAGGTAGGACACTGTTGAGGAAATGGAGGAGTTTGTCAAAGGCCCTAGTCACTTCTCATAATTGAAAAAATTGATAAATGAGGATTCTACCACTCATTCCTCATATCACATGGTTAGGGAGGAGGTGGCGATTAAGGGGGGAAATGATAAGGATGAAGATTTCAACAAACTACTGGCCCGGGTGGACAAACTTGAACAAAAATTTACTTGGCTGATGTGCTTCACGATAAAAATAATCCACAGGTCCATTGTCACTCTCTCTGAGGTACTCAAAGAGGAAGTTGAGAAGAAGACTGAGGGTGAGGGCCCTAAATGGGTTGGTGATGATTTCTTGAATCTTCTCATTAAGAAGTGGGAGGGATTAGCCAATTAGTGGTCGGGTCTGTGTTTTGGGGGTGTGGGTCTTTTCTATGTTGTCAATTTGTTGTGTCTTAATGGTTTTTTGGTTTCTTCTATTGTTTTTGTTATGGGCTTAGTGTTGTAACTTTAGACTTGGTCTCTTTTTGGCCCTTTGGGCTCCGTGTTTAAAAGGTATTGCACCCTATAAATGTAGCTTACTTTATCAAAAACATTTTCAAGTGTTAGCAAGTCCATTATTTGGAAGGAACTCATTTTGGAAGCCTATTATGTTTCAAAATGCAACTAACATTGTAGTTATATCATGAGTAGCTCAACCAATAAGAATTTTATAAAACATTGCAACCTTTTTATAACCCTTTAAAATATTAACTTATAGTAAACACATAGAGTTGAGAAAGATAGTTCTTCATTATTTACCATGTATTTATTTTGACGATGTAAAAAAAATAGTTATTAAAGCTAGAAGCACTATCTTGAACTTCACCAAATTTTATCCCCTTAAGCCATCAAATGTTTTTTCCTAGGACCTTACTTCATAGATCCCCTTAAACCATCCTATTACCCTAAACCCTAAAGCCATCATTTTTTCGTAGACCTTAATTCATAGGTCCCCTTAAGCCATCCTATTACCCTAAACCCTAAACCCTAAAGCCATCATTTTGTCCTAGGACCTTAATGAAATTTGGTTGCCTTGGTCAACTTCACCAAATTTTATTCCCTTAAGCCATAATTTTGTCCTAGGACCTTAATTCATAGTTCCCCTTAAGCCATCTTACGAGGACCCCTTAAGCCATCATAATTTCTCCTAATTTAATGTAATTTTTAATGATATTGCACATCACATTAACAATTATTTGTTTTTTCATTGGTAACATGCCTTAGACATAAATGAGCCTGACAAATGTTTTAATTTGTATTCAATTAGGTCATTTATATTGAATGGTTTAAGGAGATTTTTAAACATGTATCTTACATTTTGAAATTATAAATTTAATGCAGGTTCACTAATATCTAGATCATGGATCAATTTAATATTGACGATATCTGTAATCCACCTCCACGCCCTCCATCTCCACCCCCTCCACCTCCACCTCCACCCACTCCACCTCATAACTCCCCAGCTCCACCACCTGCATCTGATGGTGCTCGCTTGCAAGAACAAATCGATGTGAATGTTAAATCCATTTAGGATCAAATCAACACTATTCATAATGAAGAATGTATTCCACCACATTTGAGGCGCAAAATGTTGTTGATGTCGTTAGGTCCATTGATGTGGACTTAGACAAGCATCAACGATGGCTAGAGGAGAGGATGTTATCTTATTCTAAAAAGGAAAACACGAAGAAATGAAGAGATGCAGTAGAGAGTCGCTTGACACTTTATTAAGATAATGATCTTATTGAATTTTATTGAATTTTGCAGTTCACGCTGACAGTGATCAAATTTTTATAAAGAATTTGACCTTGGATGGATATTTTATAAAGAATTTGGTTGGATGGATACTTTTAGTGTTGAATTTATGAATATAATAGATAATGATGAGAAAAAAAATTAGTAAGAAATATTAAATAATTTATTAATTAATATTGTATTGACTTTTTAATAGGCATTTTTTATTAATTCTAAATTTTAGAGGTACATATCTATGATGGATTACATTCACACATTTTGAACTTTTTTAGAATTGTTTTGATATACTTAGTTTGTTTTGAATTTATTTGGCCTCAATATTGACGATAACATGATCATCAACATAAAAAACTACTATCACAATGTTATCATAATTAATTTTTATATAGATATTTGAATCAGAACAACTCCTTACTTTATATATTTAAATATGGTTTAAAAGGGGATTTTTAAGAAAATGGTTTAAGGGGATCAAACCCTAAATCCATCATTTTGTCCCGGGATAGTTAAGCCATACATCCCCTTAAAACTATACTTAGGACCCCTTAAAAGCCATCACATATTATTAATTACATCCTTTAAAGGTACATTTTAAAAATTAATATATATTTAACTTAATGAAATTTGGTTGCCTTAAGAAACTTCACCAAATTTTATCCCCTTAAGCCATCATTTTGTTCTAGGACCTTCATTCATAGATCCCCTTAATTCATCCTATTATGACCCCTTAAGCCATCGCGATTTCTCCTAATTTAATGTAATTTTTAATGAGATTTCACATCACATTAACCAAAAAAAATTCATTTGTAATATGCCTTAGACATAAATGAGTATTAGGGATTTTTTCATTTGTATTTAATTAGATCATTTATATTGAATGGTTTAAGGGGATTAAAACTTAAACCCTAAACCCTAAATCCTAAAGCCATCATTTTGTCCTAGGATAGTTAAGCCATAGATCCCTTTAAAACTAGATACTTAGGACCCCTTTTAAGCCACCATATGTTATTAATTAAGTCTCTTAAATGTACATTTTAAAAAATAGCATATTTTTAACTTAATGAAATTTGGTTGCCTTGGGCAACTTCACCAAATTTTATCCCCTTAAGTCATCATTTTCTCCTAGGACCTTAATTCATAGATCCCCTTAAATAAATATATTATGACCCCTTAAGCCATCCTACGAGGACTCTTTAAGCCATCATAATTTCTCCTAATAAATTAATGTAATTTTTAATGAGATTTCACATCACATTAACAATTATTTATTTTTCATTCACATGCCTTAGACATAAATGAGCTTTTTGCGTATGTTTTAAGTTTTTTTTTTAGTATGTACATGTATACAAATTACATAGTTAGATCTTAAATTTTGAAATTTCTATGTACACATGGTCAAGTTGAATGATGTATGCATGCATTGTACATCATATTTTTTATTTTAAACATGCATCTTAAAATTTGAAATTTGTATGTACATACTCAAGTTGAGTTCAATGTATGTATGTGTATGTATATGTATGTATATTATTTAAACAAATTCATGTGTGTTTAAAATTTAACTATTTCTTGTAATTTTGTACTTGTTTGTTAATTTTGTATTATTTAATGCAGGTTCACTTATATATATCATGGATCTATTTGATATTGATGATATCCTTAATCCACCTTCTCAACAACCTCCACCTCTGCCCCCTCCACCTCATAACATCCCACCTCTGCCACCTCTAGGATCTGATGAGGCTCGCTTACGAGCACAAATTAGTAACAATGTTGCATCCATTTAGAATCAAATCAATGCTATTCAAAATGAAGCATTGATTCCACCACACATGAGGCATTTTACATCTACGATGCAAAATGTTTTTTATGCCATTAGGTCCATTAATGTGGACTTAGATAGGCATTGACGATGGCGGGAGGATATGAGACAATTTTATTCATATGGTTTCTCCTATAAAAAAAATTTGGACCTAAAAATAACAAAATCCCATCTTGCACCTTTTTTTGTTGACCCTGTCACTAACCTACCCATTCTTGCAAATAAACCTAGAATATCGATGAGGTTGTCATGCCCACATTTTACACACTAAACAACCTAATAAATCTACAATGACTTCACTAATTTTGCAAATATTTTTTTTTTTGTTTACTTAAAAAGAAATGACATAATTCACTAATTACAGCTATAGGCAATGATCTCACTAATTAGGAGCAGGGATAGAAATGAGTTCCTATGTTTAACAACAACATCTAATTATTATGGATCAACTTAACATACCTATCACCTACTTGAAGACCTCTTACATTCCATTGAGTCATAATCTTCTCACTCTAGATTCTTGTATCTACAAGATCTACAAGACTTAGAAAAATAGTCATAAGGGCCCGACCTAATGCCTCGAGGGCTCATCGCTTGATGGCCTTACCTATGTATATATTTTGCAGAGGCACCATAGTTCAACAACTTGAGTTACTCCAACTCATTGACTGACCAACCAAGGTTTACTCACAAGGTTTCAAAGAGGATTGTACCTCAACAAAAACATAACACGATAACACTGGTATATGCTAAACTCGATCTACTCAAAAGCACCATGTGTCTCATACAAAATTACATACTATAAGAGTGGGTATGCAACCCTTTCTAGGGTCCATTACCCTAGACAATTCTACAGTCAGCTACCACCCACTTAGGTGAAGCCAAGGATCAAAGACCTAGGTATGGATATACTAGTGAATTATGGAACATAAATGATGCAGGAGCATCCTTGGTTCTTGGCAATCTTGCATCAACCGGAAATATTTTTATTCAGTTTTGTTCTTGTTCAGTTCTTGTTTAGTTCAAGTTGGTGGATTCAACATATTTGTTCACCAGACCGTGCAGATCTATATGTGCATCGTAGACATCTTCATTTGCCTTATTCCAAGATTTGAACACGATTGGATCTTTTCTGGCAAGTTATCACTTCTAGATTTAGTGGCAGTTTCTTGAACCGACACCAAAATAGTTTTCAGGCCTAACAGCTAGTTTGATCGCTAGTGGATCTTTCCCGTAATTTGCGGATCTTGACAGTGTGATTTGAATTGTTCCATGGATTTTCCCCGACCTTAATTATAGGTCCACACTTCATCCTATGCACCTGTTGAGGAGAAATTCAAATTTGAGGTCGACCTATTTCATGTGCACGTTACATTTTCTTTCAGGGGAGATTGTAATGATCTTTAGTCGACGCGAAAGATTTAAGATTTGCGGATATGATATAAAATTTGTAATAGATCATTAGGATAGCAAAAGTTGATTAAGAAGATCGATATAGAACTGATGTGTAATATTTTCGCTCATGTTAAGGAGCATATAGGAATATTGTGTTTTAAGCATGTTGTAATAGGCCTGTGAGCCGAATCTATAATTTTGGATGTTGCTGACCAATTGTAATTGATATTTCTATTAATGAGAATGTTTAAATCTGCATTTTCCTCCATACTTTGTGTTGCTTATGTTGTGTGACTCTTGCTACACAGTCTGGATTGTTCTCTTTGAGGACCCTCCTACCGTGGCTGCACTAATAAACATAAATACATATATTGGCATGAACAATGCCACTAGGTAACATACTAATAACTAAATCCTTAGTGCTACTAAGACAACATAAGAAAAAATACCTCAAAGGTTTTAAACATAAAATAACTAGAACAAACTAAATTAAGCCTTCATTAATTATGATTAGTCAATCAACTGAATGTTCTTTTCATCACTCTTCTACTCTAAATATTACTTTTAGTTTTTTCAAACTATTCTTTTGCATCATTTGAAACAAAACTACAATATAAGGTTGTAACACATAAACAAAGTTCCATAAGAAGAAATACATGATCAACTCTAACACCACAAATTAAGCCACACATTACTAGGGTTACACCATAATTTTAACACATCACCTTCATGACCTTCCTACCACTCTCTTTATACTATGCACAATATAAATAGGTACTACCTAACCAATATAATGTAGAGTTAAATATATAATTATAATTATATGTCCCAATCATAATGCATTGTACCAAGTATGAATTGTGAACTAGATTATATATAAACATTTTTATTCTACAATATCATTTATTATCACAAGAGGGTTATTTTAGCAAATATATGCTTTGATCATGCCAAAGGCTACATGATGAATCCTTAGTTCCATCATTTTACCATAGTACTTCACAAAGTTTTCAATAAAGCCTTTAGTATATTTTCCACACTTTCACATTGTTCTCCTATGTAAATTTTGTAAGGGTTGTTTTCCCCTACAAAAAAAAAGTAATAAAAAAAAGTTTCATGTTTAAATAGTACACAAGCTTACACTTAAAGTCACTATATACACTTTTGAAATTCGAAGAGGAACAAAATTGCAATGCCCAAAATTTACCCGAAGGGTAAAACATAGCTAACAAATTTTTACTTAGTTTTAGACACCTCCTGCCATAATCTAACGTTTTCTAATTCAATCCCACGATTAAGGTATTAATACCTTGAGTTACTAATGTACAAAATTACTCCTCCATATAATATGAGGGCCAATCATTGGTATTGTCACCATGTGAAATGTGATCACTATAATCATAGTAAAGAATAAAGGTAATGATTCCACATGATAATAATGTTTATGCTAATCCCTCATATAAATTGAGATTGGTTAATGATACTAATGTTACTTATAGTACATTTCTTCTTTTTTAGGACTAATAGTAATATTGTTAATATCATCCTCGATATAAATATTATTATATATATACTAACCATTGTGAACTCAGAAACCCAAATATCTAAGTCAAATCTCATAATTTTTACTCATTAACTATATTATCACTTTGACATTTGTATTAATACTACTTAGTGTTGATATCAAGATACCAATTTTATATTAATAGTGATAATAAAATTTCTTTTAACTAAAACTATTAGTACTTTTAAAATACAATTCACATTAACATTATGAATGCCTCTTATCAACACTTATTATCAATATTAATAATATGAAAATTAATCTTATTAATAATATCAATATTAATATTAATACTGAATTAACAAATATAGTATTGACATTAATACTAAAATAATTTACCTTTTATATATAAAAATATTTATATAATTTATAAACCTCGTGTATATTATGTGGTCCCACTTTATTTCAATGCTTAACTTCTTTTAATTATACCCATTTTAACTTTCTCACTAGAGATCATTATTTATATTTCTTACCTCTTTTCTTTTTTTTTCCTAATAGCTTATTATCCATATATACATGGCATGTATTAACTAAGCCATATCTACTTTAAACTTAGTTCTTTTTTTCTATCCTATTTTCTTCTCTTACACGTAAAGGGCCATTTTGTTAGTCTAAGAATATGAAAGTCTTCTTATTAAACAAGCCAATATCATTCCTATTTCAGAACAGTTTAGATTTCTAGAAATTTTCAGATTTCAAAAGATAAACATTGTGGGTTCCATATTTTCATTTCTAACACTCAGCTTTCTGCTACACTTGCAAGACATGGATAATGAACGTAAGGAACTTCAGACTTCAGTTAGATCAAACTTATAGCAGACTTCCAGTCTCATACTAACAACGAATTTAATTTATCATTGTATATTAAATTTAGTCACAAAATACCACAAAAGTTACCTGGAGAAAGCGCTCCAAATCTCCGTGCTCAACCTCATAATCTTCCACTGTAAACCAAATTGCAGTGCGTTTTCCCCAAAATTTTATCTCCCTCAGCTAGTAAATATTAGAAGTCTACACACCATTTTTGACACTATGCAAGAATGATCATTTTTTTTTATTCTATTTTATTTTAATCTATTATATGCTAAACTTTCCAAGTAATTATAAAATCTAGTTTATATACCCGAAAGAATCATTTAAATTTACAATATTAGTGATGTTGTATGAGACCTATATTATCACTCTATTGCTTCCACATGATGAAGCACACACTATACTTAAGTTTTCCTACCTCATTTATACTATACACTTGAAAGAAACATAAGAGATCAATCAACCAAAACTAGTATTAAAACCTAATTTAAATTTCCAATATAGTTGTTATTAACAATAGTCCACTATAGGTAGTTTGTTTAAAGTTTAATGAATTATATCAATCAAATAACAAGCCTCATATTATTTTAACATATAATTAACAAATTCTGAGATCATATGGATAGTTCATTTAATATTTTCTTTTTCCTTTCTCTTTTTATTATACCATATAATCTAGATACTCATCCATGTTAGAATTGGCTATGGCTGTCAAGATCTTGGGACCAAATAGAAAGCACAAAAAGAGAGAATAAAATATGACAAGAATAAATTGTATTCTTATCAATATGATTGTGATTTGTTGTGTACAATGAAAGAGACCCCTTGGTTATATAACCAAGGTGAGATGCAAGATGTTATAGGATTATGACAAGTGTCTTAATCATATGACATGAGACAACTAATCACACTTACCTAGGTTCACATGTGTTACAAGTCAAAAGATAAGATAACAACTAATGACAATTAACACCTAGAAAGATTCATCCCTATGACCTAAGTAAACTTAACATGTATAAATAAGTCCCCTAGTAATGAATTGACTAGGTACAAGGCTTTATTTACACCAACACCCCCCTTAGTACAACTTAGGGAGTAGCTAATTACTATGCAAATGAAATAAAGATGCAATGATGGGTCTCGGCTACGAGGCCATGTTAGGTACCCATGTACATGCAATGCAAATGAAATCTCTCACAAACGAAGAAAAGGAGAAAACACGGTGGGACAAAACTCCCCAAAAGAGAGATGAAATACAAAAAATGAATGCTCTTAATGATGCATGAGAAGGCCAAAACCCCATGTTGGGAAAAAGACCCCCCCTAAGAGAGAGGTAGAAGATAGACAACACATCCCCCCCTCAATGTTGAGTCTCCCACAATGATGGTAGAAGCTCGACATTGAATGCTGAAGATGATCCAATCTTGTTGAACAATGTTCGTCCCCTAAGGAAGAAACAAAACCATGGATGTATGCAGGATGTCTGAAATATGGATGATGGATGATATCTTTGAAGCATGCTCAAGTGTCTCCATGTCGATGTCAAAAGCTTACACACTCCAAACAGGCGTTCTAGGCCACACTCCTGAAGAGGACAATCCAGAATCTAGTAGAGATGGATGAAGAACATGATCCAAAGACAAGGATATCCCCTCTGAAGACAAAGAAGCCTCCTCCAAATGTTGTCCAAAAGTATCCACACTCACGTCAAACTATAAATAATGATCATGTAAAGAATGAACAAGAGGGTCAAAGTGTTCCCTTGCAATAACTGAAGAAGGAGCATCTTCATCAAAGAGAAGATGCATGCTATCAATGATGTCCCCCAAATCTACTAGATGAGACTCCACAAACAAGTCTGAAATACCTATCAAGAAGTCATCCAAAGTAACCAAATTTGAAAGACAATGAGGATTTTGCTGCACTGAATTACAAGGAGCCAAAACTGTGGTAACACAAACATCCTTAGGTACAATAGTAGATGGAGGAGATGAAATGCATGACTCAAGAACTAGATCTAATGTGAGAACTCCCAAGTTCAAGTAGCCAAAAGTCTCCTTTGAATCATGGTTCATACTAGATGTGTGATCAACAGCCCAAGGAACAATGTCATCATTAGAAGCAAAATGTGCAAATGTATACAATCGAAATGAATGATCAACTATCCCAGTAGCAATGATCTCTCAACTCTCCAAGTCTTAAATAATGATTGAATTAGGTGTGAACTCCACAGTTCTCCCATCTCCACCATGTGTAATCTGATATATGGAAAGAAGATTGTTCATTAAATGAAGAACACACAAAACATCTTCGAAAGTGTTGTCCCCAAAACTAATAGATCCCTTTCATGCTACACTCATGTATGTATTGTTTCCCATCAAGATAGGAGACATAGTACATGGCTGAAATGAAGAGAAAATAGACTACAAAGATGTCATATGATGAGATGTTCTTGAATCTAGAAGCCATCTCCCTGATCCTGGACCTGAGAGAGCACAAAGAGCTTGTCCTTTATTTCCTGATGTAGATGCTTTAACTTTTTCCTTTTTAGACTGTTTTGAAGAAGGAGGTGATTCAGACATTCTAGAAGGAAAATCAATTTGATTCTATCTTAGAAGATTTTTCAACTCATCAATATCCTTCTTATAACAATAATGTTCTTCATGTCCATCCTTCTTGCAATATGCACAAGTAGGCCTCTCCTTCTTAGATGTTTCCCCTTTTGAAGAGGACTTTTTCTTTGATTGATCTGAATGTGGATTATTCTTTGCTTTCTTTTGTTTCTTATCTGATTTTGATTCTTTCACCTGGCTAACCAACAATTCCTGAGATTTAGAAGTCTTGATGAGACCCATTGAGATAAGCTTTTGTTGATCATGTATCAACATCTCAAAGAATGATGCAAATGAAGGTGTTACTTATGTAGACCCCATAGTCAATCTATGAGTATGAAAGCTAGAAACAAAAGAAGTATAATCAGGACCAAGTTTGTTCATTGTATTGTAGACCAATTGGATATCCTTCTTATCAATTCCACATGCTTTACATTGCTCTCTTAGATCATTAACCTTAGTGATGTAGTCCTGGATGTTGTCAAAGTTCTTAGGATCAAGGCTCATCAATTCATTATCAATTTGATAACCTCTTACTTCATCTATAGTACCATACAATGTTTTCAATTTTTCCCAAGCTTCATGAGAATTTTTACATGATTCAATTTGGAACAACAAATCTTGAGAAACTAGTCTACGAAGACACCCAAGAGCTTTGGTATGTTTGATCATCCATTTTAACTTTTTATCTACATCTATAGGTTCAACTACCTTATCTTCAACATATAGAGAGTGAACTTTTGTCATTAGAATACTCCATGCATTTTGATGTCATGTTGAATAATTATATGATGTGAGCAAAGGAACCTTAGAATGATCCATGAAAATGAGAGAGCAGAAACAAACAGATCAAAGCAATGCACCAAGAGACCCCCCCCCCAAATCACTTAATCAAGAAACCCCCCAAGAAATATCTAATTTGGCACTTTATATTTAGTGCATTTATAGTTGCTAGATGCCAAAAACAACAAGCTAGACTTGATCTCAGTGCTTACAGATGCCAAAATAGGCCACAAAATCAAGTACAATTTTTGGTACAAAATGAGATCAATCTGATCATACCACTAAAAAGTAAATAAAAAATTATGCACTTTTAAAAAAAATTGCATCCAAAAATGTTACTGTAGGAGCAAGATATATGAACTCCCAAAGTTTCCAAAATGAGGACAAAGTACCAACACCTGTGAGAATCTACAAATTTTGGAAAAACCAGGCACCAAAACCAAAAATTGATTACACCACTATGTAGAGCACGAAAGATTAGCCCAAATAAAAAAAAGATCTCTAAAAAAGAAGGTCATATGGCCGAGATATGAGCCTCAGAAGTTCGTTTGCAAAATCAAGAAGCTCAATAGAGGGGGGTCAAAAAATCCAAATGTACGCTGACGTCAACGATGACGTTATGTTGACATCATCAAAACACTAGGCTAAATTTGATGCCCTTTGGGACATTGCGTGCTTTTATTGACTTTATATTGACATTTGTATGGATGTCACGCCGTCGATAGCCAGAATTGTGAGTACGCCAGTATATTCCTCAGAATATTCTTTAGCCGTTGGAATCAAAATATTTTGCTAGAATTTTAGATTCATCGCTTGGGAGATTTTGACTATTACCGGTTGACTTCAAAGGGCCCATTGGATGATGAATGACCCGCTGGTTCTTGCTTCAGAATTTTGAAGATGCGGCCAAATTTTTAATATCCGCTGGTAAATGTGGGGCCTGTCGTGGGTGATTTGACTGCCAAGTGGGTACCATGTACTATGTAGGTTAATACCTATGTACTCTGTAATTTGTAGAGATTTCCTCGACCCCGCTTTTTTATTTCTAAAATTTTTCAATAAAAATTTTGAAAAAACTTCTATGAACCTTGCAGAAATTTTAAATTGAATTTAAAAAAAAAATCAAAAAAATTACAATCGATTTAAATATAATTTTTTTTGCAATTTGTACCACTGTTATAATGACAACTTGGGGGCCGCACAACTCCCTAGGAAATTTTTTTTTGCCTCATTGTACAACTAATCTTATTTGGATGATTTGGAAATCGATCTTAGGGTTTTTGGCCCTTCTGGACACGATGACAAGGTTGGATTTGACCCAAAATGCTCCAAAAATGCAGCTACCTTCTGGATCTGGCAACCACTCTTTAGCTTCAAACCCTCATTGATTTAGCCTCATATGTTTGATTTGGACGAAACAAAAGGAAAAATCAACTTTCTCGAACCTTCCAAACGCAAGGTGAGCTTAGATTTGCACCAAAAAGCTCTGATATGAACCTATAATAAAGAGCCAAAAAATGGAACATCCCCAAATCTAGTATCTCTCTTCAAAAAAAGACTCTCCAATGGCACCCAACCCGCTCTGATGCCATGTTAGAATTGGCTATGGTTGCCAAGATCTTGGGACCAAATAGAAAGCACAAAAGGAGAGAATAGAATGTGACAAGAATAAACTGTATTCTTATCAATATGATTCAATGATATGATTGTGATTTGTTGTGTACAATGAGAGAGACCCCTTGGTTATATAACCAAGGTGAGATGCAAGATGTCATAGGATTATGACAAGTGTCTTAATAATATGACATGAGACAACTAATCACACTTACCTAAGTTCACATGTGTTACAAGTCAAAAGATAAGATAACAACTAATGACAACTAACACCTTCTAGAAAGATTCCTTCCTATGACCTAAGTAAACTTAACATATGTAAATAAGTCCCTTAGTAATGAATTGACTAGGTACAAGACTTTATTACACCAACAATCCAAAGTTCGCATATATCATATATCCCCAATAGCCTTGATTAGTAGATTAAATTTAACGATTTAATTGATATATCATATATTGAGGAGGTGTAGCGATTTGGTACATTCACACTTAATACTCACATTATTACTTCATGTTTTACCAATTGATATGCCTCATTTAGTACATATGTGTTATTTAATGATATTACATTTTATCCTTAGCTATAATTCCTTTAATACTTTTGTATTCAACCAATTAAAGGAGCACAACTTACTACTGGTGTTTATTCATTACTATGATTATGGAAATCTCGAATTAGTTCAAAAGAGACATAAATAAGTTAATAGATCTAGTGATGAACACTCGCATGAATTTTGATGATGACCCAAATAGAGCATAAACATTGCTCCTTTCGAAAACTACACAAGAGTAAATGACACCATGTTGTTCCCTTCTATAGGTGGAGCATCACAGAGGTGGTGCATACATCCACAAATGATTGCACATTTTTTGGGAGAAATGGTGGATGGTATTTGACCATCCACCACATGCTAATTTGGAGGTCCCTGTATAATTTTTAAGGAAATTATATGCAGAGTTTGTTTTGGGGAAAAATCCCAATTATTTTGATTTTAAATCATTTCAGGATGTTGGTGGCAGTATGCCACAATAGAGGTTAGGGACATGGGTTGATCCTTGATGCCCCATGCATGCCCAACCTCTCGTAGATCCTCCTACTCCTGTCATTCCTGCACCTATGCATCATCATGTGGTGGTATCTGCATTATGATCTTTAAGTACGCTCGTAGGCAACCTTGATGAGCATACTTTTGTGATGGCAGCTAGGGAGCCCAAAGATCGCGACCACAAAGGATCATTTTATGGAGTTGGTCCTAGTACCACTCCACAAGTGTTGACAACCCACGTATGTACCCGTTTCCATCAGGTATGTTATGGACCTAATCAATCTACGGCCATTTCAAGTGGACATGAAGATTCTAGTGGAGAATCTGGTTGCATCCGTTCATACATTGATTTTCTTACTATAGAGGATCACCCTGCAGACAATGCGACATGAGTATAAATATGCATGTACATGTTGAATTTATAAGAATTTTTTAAGCACACTATTTTTAATGAACATATATATCAAAACAAATTGCAATGTTTTAACAATTTCAAATTGTTTGGTGTAGATGACATTGACCATAGGGGAATCATCTACTCGAGTTTATAATCAACACCAATGCAAGTCGGTAACCCTTAAGGGGTATTTTGATTTCAATTTTTTAGATAATATGAAATAATCTTTTAACTTGACTTTTTAATTTGTAATTTAATCATGAACATATGTTTTAAATATTTATGTTGGTTTAGGGGAGTCAATCAAATTCCACATCGGTTCCACCTGAAGGGTTGTCAAGCACTCATCTAGTTTTGAGTGTCTCGTATGAGGTGCGGGTACATGTATATATTGTACACTATTTAAAGTTACTATATTTACAATTTTGTATTTTGAATTCACTATATATCAAATGCATGTACAAGTAAATATTATAAGCGTTATTTCTATGTATGTAGGTTGACACAACAATGAGAATGGGGATTAGACACACATTTGATGCGGTGGAAACTCAAGAGACATCTAACTTTCAGGTTGTTTAAAAAAAATTCTACACAATGTGTGCACACTTAAATATATATATATATATATTAACCTAATTCAAGTACACATGTGCTTTTAAATTTGACCTTGTAGGACTTTGTTAGTGCCACTTTTTGCCTTGATGAGGTCACACCAACTCAACCAAGACATGCAGAGTAACCTCATATGGTAATTTAAATTTTTTATTATATTTAAAGTCAATTAAAAATTATACATTGTGAATAACTTAAATTAAATTTGAAATTGAATATATTTATATATATATGCTCATAGATGTTAAATTCTTTTTCTTTTATAGCATGAGACATGTCCTATAACTGAGCATATAGAGACAGATCTTGGAATAGAGGATGCACAACAACCTCTTATGGTACAATTTAAATATGATAAATTATAAATAATTGAATTGAATTAAACCATTTTTAATTGTCTTACATCTAATTTCAACTTTCTTTCTCTTGTATGTAGATTAATTCAGAGCATGTAGAGATAGGTCCAGGTCCACTAGAGCATGCAGAGCAGCCTCACACGGTAACTTAATTTTATGATAAATATAAATAAAATTATCATTAAATCATTTTTTAATCGTCTTACATTAGATTTCGTCTTTCTTTCTCTTGTACAGAGTGACTCAAGTCATTTGGGTAGTCTGCATGGTGTGAAGAGGTCTCTTGATTATAGAGACAATATGAGTTAGATTATTTCATAGGTTGTGTTTGATTATTTCATGGAGTACATATATTGTTTCTCATGGACTTAATATATTGTTTCATGGACTTTATTGATTTCAGTATTTTATGGTCTATTATTATTAAATAGTAATTTATGCATGTGCATTCATGCATTTTATGTGAAATTAATATGAAATTGATGGACATATTTGTACTTTACAAAAGATTCATAGTCAAGACATTAATAGGACATTAATGTGAAGTTAAATACAAATATGAAATTAAAGTTGAAATTAATAGGACATTTAAATATTTTTACTTTATAAATTTAGTGATTCATAGTCAAGGCATTAACTTATCGAAGAAGTTCTAAAAAACTTACTTAAGGGGATCAAATACTTCAACGTACATGTCTCATATTTAATCACTACAGTTGCTTAAGGGGATCAAAGAAGTTCTCAAAAAATTGCTTAATGGGATCAAATACTTCAAAGTACATGTCTCATGTTTAATCACAATTGATATAATTAAGTATTAGACTGTAGGGTGACTCATCATAACAAATGATATAATTAAGTATAAATATTTAGGATATTTCCTAATAGGATGTCTTAAGGGGATCAAATACTTCAAAGTACATGTCTCATATTTAATCACAATTGATATAATTAAGTAGTAGAATTTAGGATGACTCATCGTAAGAATCACAAAAGTTATACAAAAATAATGTTAATGTCAATATAATTTATGTCGTAATAGGATTCCTTAAGGGGTCCTAATAGGACTCTTTAAGGGGATAAAAGAATTCAAATTACATGTCTCATGTTGCATCACAATTGATATAATTAAGTGTTAGACTTTAGGGTGACTCATCATAACAAATGATATAATTAAGTATAAATATTTAGGATATGTCCTAATAGGACATCTTAAGGGGATCAAGTAATTCAAAGTACATGTATCAAATTTAATCGCAATTGATATAATTAAGTATTAGAATTTAGGATGAGTCATCATAACAATCACATTCTATACAATTTAAATAGTGTCAATGTCAATTTAATTTATGTTGTAATAGGATGTCTTAAGAGGTTCTAATAGGATGCCTTAAGGGGTCCTAATACAATGTCTTAAGGGGATCAAAGAAGTTCTTAAAATTTGGTGAAGTTTCCCAAGGCAACTAAATTTAACAATATACATGATATTTAGTGATTATACAATCAAATTTAAAGTTTCAAAGTAGGAAAGCATGCACATTTCACAAACAAAATATATAGAATATTGATTTTGATATATAAAAGTGTAGAGTATAATTGTGTATGTCATGTATACAAATTTGTACAAAATGTGTAATTGTGTATGTACATATATGTCAACTCAAAACAATGTTTACAAAATGTGGTTGTCATCTCAACAAAATCTGAAACTTGTGCCTGAAATGTAGCAAGTCTTCACACCACCTAATATCAAAATGATAAATCATCAAAACAGGTATTTAAATTTATATAAAACTATCTATATGCACAACTTGTACCTATATTTACAAGTATTCCACACATTTGTGTAGGTTGAATCTACATCCTCTCCTTTTTGTTTCAAAGTATGAGATCAATGTGATGATGGCTTAAGGATACAAAAAGGATAATAAATCAATTTTAACTATTAATGTACAAGAAATATTAATATATAATCAAAACATGTATTTAAATATAATTTAACTAATTATTACCTATTTTTACCAAGTATTCCATGTTGTCTAAGTTGAATCTGCATGGACTCTCCTTTTTGTCTCAAAGTATGTGATGAATTTGCGATGATGGCTTAAGGATATTAAAGGACAATTTAAATAAATTTCAACTAATAACATACAAGCAATATCAAAACATGTATTTAATGTATTTTAAAGGACAATATAAAACTAAAACTATATTTACTTTGTATTTACTTCTTCCATTGTACCATCTGCGTCCTCTCTTTTTTGCAACACATCTATGATTGTCTCATGCTCTTCCATAGAAACTGTCCATAGCTCTTTATTTGTAGGTCTTCCACGATACCTCACTAGTTTTATATTTGTTGCCACCACCAAATGTGAGTAGTGTATAATCTTCTTATGTGTTTCATAATATTCAAATGCAAGAGAACCATTCTTCCTTATTAGGTATTTTCGTAGCCAAGTGCAAACAACCACCACCGAACCTATTGGATAATGATAGCCATCATCAAAGAAGTTCTCAAAATTTGCTTAAGGGGATCAAAGAAGTTCTCAAAATTTTCTTAAGGGGATCAAAGACATGTTATCAAAATTTTTTTACGGGGATGTTTTAAGGGGAGCATCGAACCTATTGGATGATGATAGACATCATCATCTTCTCGAGGTGCTATTAACTTATGTTTAGTCTCCACACAACGAGCCAACCAATATTTTGTTTCCTCTTCATTCCCCTCAAGTGCAATAATAACATACACATGTCCTGCAAACAAAATTTGATTTAATAACTTGCATGTGTCCATATAATTTGACTAATCTACATACATCCATTCATATGTATATACATAAATTAAAGCATTAAAAAATAATAATAAAGTGAAATAAAATGAAATAAATTGAATTAAATTACCTTCTTGTACAAGCTCTAAAACACGGTCATCGTCGTCTAATGCAAACACTTAATCATTGTCTTCAATTGTTGTTTCATATTGATCGTGTGCTTGTGCAGGTGTCAATGATCTTTGCTTCCACTCTTCAACCCATTCTATATTTTCACATGCTTCCCAATCTCTTGAAATACAAAACTGACAAACATGCAAGCTCCCTTGTCTAGATAGTCCATGTGCTTGCATTCAAACTCTTAAATGAATTTCATTTAGTAGATCCACTTATTGTCTTGCAATCAAGTCTAGGTAGAATGTTCTCTTCTTCAACCAACCAAAAGAATCGACAAACTATAGAGTACTCGTTTGATCCAGGTGTAGATAATCGTGTGTTGCGCCAATCCACAATCCCAAGTGCATCTTTAAATTCTACTACATCCTCAAATTTCAATTGTTCTCCAGCAAGAATTATTTTAACACGCGCACCAGCTCCATCATGTTCTCATTTACCATGTCTAGCTTAAAAAAACTCCAAATATGTTGGACATTATGTTCCTTGTGAACCCTACTTAATTAATAGAACATTTGAGCATTTTTGAACTATCCTGTATAATTATCTAACCATATGAGATGTTTTTTCATATGGATTCCTCTTTCTCTTAAATTTGTATATAATATATTGAAACAGTATTGAACAAACTCTAACGAGTGTAACCAGTTTTCACTCAAATGGAAATGATACTCCCTCAAAACTTTTCTATCATCCTCTATGCTATCATCCGCATGTATGTAAACAATATGAAACAAACATGGCCACTTGCACTAAATTGTAATATTGTGATTGGATTTCCTCTTGCGGAGCTAGAGTATATTTTTCTGTAAAATCAACCACTGATAGTATAGTTCCAACTGGAAATGTGTTTCTACATGTGCAAAATTATCCATCAAGCCATAGAGCATGTTGAGAGTGTTTGACATATTTTTGTACAATCTTACTCTTAAATTTTGATATGAATGCATGTACAGTAATTTTTTCTATTATTAATCACAATGCTTTCTAATTTTTCCATCTTTTAAAGAATAGTCAACATTATTAAATCTTTTAATATCCACTAATTGTTGTCCAAAATCATTTTCAACACTTTCATGTATACAAACTCTTAAGAATGAAAGATTGTCACAACTAGTGCATTGTCCAGAAATACATGAACTTAAATAAAATAATTTCCCATTAGATCTTTCACAAAAAAAAATGATATAAAATCATTTATTATTTTAGGTGGCATATTAATACCACATTCCTACATAATCATGTTAGTATGTAAAGTACAATGTATATATAAAAAAAATCATAATAATAACAAAATTGAACACGCGTTTTACAACAACAAGATATTTGTTGCTTATTAAATTTTACTTACCAAGGTTTACATTTTTCAAAAGACCTTTGACTCATTTTAATATTACCAGGTAACACTCAATCATCACAAAATTTTCTATAAAATTTAGTTTGCGTTATATCTAATAGGTGTTTTGGATGAGGATCACAAACTTTGGACCCCACTCTTAATTTTAAAACATCTCTAGCATTAGATGATACCCTAGTATTATCATGCCAATATTTTTCAATCAAAGATTTGATTTCAACATTCAATTTCATGTCAGACCTTAGGAATCGACCACTAAAACTCCAACATTGGTTGATTGGATCATTTTCTATACTTTCTCTTCTCTTTTCCACTCTTAGTAATGTTTTAGGATGCATTTTTAGAATTTCACTAATATTGCTTACCATTCTTTTATTCAAAGTTGCTTTATTAACTATAGCAATTGTTATAGCTCGTCTTGCTACATTATTATCTTTAGATCGACTATTTTTTCCAATAGACTCAATGGCACTAGCAACAGTAGACATAGCATGTTTTAGTGATTGATCTTTTCTTCTTGGTTTAACAAAAATGCCTAAATTTTTCATTACTTTTCTTATTTTCCACACTCATCAATTGCATCATTAGTTGACATTGAAATGAATTTTTTTTACGATAAAAAAATCTTTGTATAATCTATTGGCATGCATTCTTATTTGTCTCTAGAAGAAATATTACCAGGAAGATTATCCAAAACATCTCTTTCAATTTTAAAAAAATATTTTCATTTTCAAAATCACATCCTGGATTTTCATTTTCATTTTCAACTTCAAAATGGTTTTCATTTTCATCAACAAAACGGTTTTCTTTTTCATTTTCAACAAAAGGATTTTCATTTTCATTTGCAACAAGAAAATGATTTTCATTTTCATTTTCAACAACAAAACAATTTTCATTTTCAATTTCATTTTCAACAATTTGTCTAAAGTCTTCTTCTCTACAAATATTATCAATGTCAACATCGTTAAATCTAGCTTCTTGTAAAACTCCTACAAACAAAGTTTCCATTTCACTCAAAGGTGGATTTGAAGGCGTACCTAGATTTGTGCCTATTGAAACATTCTCCAATGCATTAAAAGGGGGATTTGAAGACATACCAAGAATAGTTTGTATAATTATATTATTTTTAAATTAACCTCCTACAAATTAGCATCATATACAACAATGGTCTCCTCAATTTTTTTTATCTTCAATAGTTGTGGAATTGGATACTTCAACATTATTCATTGATCGAACCCTCATTCTTCTATCTCTTTGTCTTTTTTCCTCCTCTCTCTTTGCTTGAATTTCTTCAGGGGTCAATTCCTTCCTATCTTTCCTTTTATTACGACATTGCGATCCCATGATTAATTTTTTTTGAAGTATGTACAAATGAATGTCAATAGTGAAAGTCTTCCTTCTTTGTTCCTCCTTCAAATGAGTAGCAAACAAACACAATTCCACTCACACAATGTCCCAATGATGCATCCTTTCAAAATTGAAATAAAATGCCAAGTTGAAGAGCCTCTAAAAGATAAAAATTGATAGAAAATAGTAAAATTATCGCTATCGGTTGTACAAAACAAGTTACAGAGTTATAGTGTACTTGGTTAGTAGTAAAAATTAAAAAATGGTCAAAAACAACTTAGGATCATATTCCTAATTACTAAATAGGATCCCGATCCTTTTTCCAGCTGAAAAAATAATAAATATAGGAAACATGATCTCGTTTAGTAAATGAGGAACCGTTTATTAAAGAAAGGAGATCCTGATTTGTAAAATTTAAAATTCAAGTTGGGTTTTTGTCTTGTTAATCGGTTTGGGAAAAGGGTTGGGGACTCAAACCTAGGCTTTGGACCTAGTTTGACTTGCAAGTTGAAGGTCCTATCAATGTCACAAGAAAATAGTGGCTTTGGGCATATGTCTAAAGACTTTATTGTAGAATTTTTTGACGAAATTAAAACCTATTATAGATGAGACAATGTAGATTCTAAATATGTAATTTTTTTTACAATTGGATTATTTTTTCTATTTTTCAATTAATTTCTGATGAAACTGGTCCATAAATTTGAAATATCAAGGTCTTTTAGTATTTTAATAACTTTTTATTAAAATATTTTTTTGAAAAATGAATTGTATGAAAGCTTACTTCTGACAATTCTTTTCAATTTGAAAAAAAAAATTAAAAAATGATAAGTTTAGGTCATCTTATGCATGGTGTACACAATAATTTTTTAAAACAACAAATATGGCCAATAAAAAATTAACAAAAAAAAATCAATAAAAAATTACAAAAAAATATGGAAAGCATACTTCAGTGAGTTACAAATATTTTCCCAAGAGGATTTAGAAAAATATGATTATTTAGGTCAAAATATGGATGGCGTACATATGCATGGTATGGTAAAAAAAGTGACTTTAAACAGTGGTTTTTAGAAACACCTATTGAAAATCAATTTGTATCATTTGGGTATTAAAATAAATTATATATTTGGAAACTAGACTCCAAGTACTACATTTTATGATCATTGACTTTTTTTAAGATTCTATCTCTAAGTGCTTCAAATTTTAAGGTCAAATGTGACAAATTCTAAAAATAAGGGAAAACACTTCCACTTTTTGGCCAAAAAGGACTCAACTTCTTGCCCCCACCCCATGTTAAACTCAACTTTATTTTACAAACAAATGCATTAACATCAATTCATTATTATGTTGCATTATATGTGATGACTTCAATTTTTAAGTCATGTGATACCATGTTAGTATATGGTCATAGTTTATGCATAATTTAGCTTATACTTTGTTCACCGCATCGCATTATATATACATTTAATATCTTATTATATCTTTCATTATATATCTATATATATAATAATATAGTATAATGCTTTATCATTATAATATATTTATGTATTAACATATATATTAAAATCATTCATTTTCCAATCATATATATTTATAAATATACATATGTATATTAATGTATACGTATGTATGTATGTACATATTATTTAATACGTATATATATACATATAGATTATTATTTTAACATCTTATAATAAGTATATATAATTATCGATAAGTATATATACAAAGTGTATATATATATGTCCAATCGATTTCCCATATGTATGATGTATCTACGTATGAGTATACAAGGGTATTTCTACTAACGTATGCTCACACACATACATGTTCATATACATGAATTATTGTAAATACACATATATACATTTAATGTATATACTTATTCATTCATATATATTAAATACACGTAGAACATATACTCAATACAAAGATTTAGTCACAATGACACAAAATAGAGAAACAACCAAAGGAAATCAAAGACAATTACTCAAACATTCCAAACATCCCAAAAACTATGACTAAGGGTTTACTTATTGGCACATATCCTAAATTGACTTGATATAACTTGACTAACCTAGGCCTTGTGAGTGTGTGATAACTCAAGTAGGTACATTAATGGTTATCATACCAAACTCCTTTCATGGTTGATACTCTCCCTCTCCTTACTGGAGGGCTCTTCTTTCTTACATCCAACTTAGTGCATCCTAAACGAAGTTAGCTAATAACATGAAATTCATAAACATCATATATCATTTGCATCATCAAAGCATTTAAAGCATTCACATTACATTGCACATTCATTCATCTCATTTTCATTGAAATATGCAAAAACATAATCATCTATTAACATTTTAAAACTCATTAAAAGTAGCAATAACTTGTAATCACACAATGGGGTGTAACATATAGCCCAATAACTATATTTGAATATTAGGATGCAAGGTTGAGACACCTTTCCTAACAAAAATAGTTTGCAACTTATTTATCTCTCAACTCATTTAGATGCTAGCTACCATAAAGGATCTAGAAAGTGCTCCGTAATGAACTAAACTCTCATTTAAGGCTAATCATTGTTGCTTGTCATGATTACCACAAAGATGTGGCCACTTTTCACCAAGTCACCCAAATAATTATAAAGACACAGGTCTTGGTAGATGCAAAATTAGTTCCAAAACAAGCAACACTTGATCCACTTGAGTACAAATTTTAGCATGCAAACTTGACACTAGAATGGGGTTGTTGAATGCTAATATGGATGGAGTCTAGGTCCAAATGAACCAAGAGCACAAAACATAAAGCTCTATTACTTCCATTGGTATAAAAAGTATGCATTGAGTTATAGTTAGTGCTTGCCCAAATTTTAACATGCAAATTTCAACTAAGGAAACTAATAAAATGGCTCCCTCCTTGTAGCTCTCACAAACTAAAATTATATTTTTACTTTTTTTTTTATAATTAAAAAACATTTTAATTTACTTGTGAGAGATTATTTTCAATTATTGATAAATAATTTTTGTTTGAATAAAATGTAAATAAGTTAATAGGCTTTTTCATGTGAGTTTTAAAAACTTTTTTTAAAACGCTATCTTGTAATAGATTACATCATTCAATTGTTAAAATTATTTCATTTTATAAGATAAAAAATTATTCTCAATACAACAAAATACTTTCAATCGACACATATTCATATTCTCCATTGACAAATGCACTACACCCTTTAATAGTTTAGATTTCAATGCCGCAACGTCTAGTTTCCTCATCACTAATGCACCCATTACTAAGATGTTTTAGTAGTTCAAGTTCTATGTAAAACAAATTCATGAATCTGGTGCTCCATATATTATAGTTAATCATTGATATCATATCGTCTTATACAAATATAGTAATCTCAATCTAAGGATAATACTAGTTAAATACTAGTATAAGAACAATATTATTAATAAATGTCTTGAGCTCAAACTCCTACATCATATACAATACAACCTATTATAAATTTATTTCAGCGATAATATTTATTTATAAGTTTCATTCATGTCCTTATATCTATAAGTTTTGTTCATGCCTTTATATTTATAAATAAATCTTTCATATGTAAAATACAAATCCAAATTTAAATATTGTTTAATGTATATTTATTATTAACAAATTAAGATTGCCCTACCTTACAAATCCCTATCAAAATACCCAATACAACAAAAATAAAATTACTAACTATTATATTATATTAATATCTCATGTATTTAAGATGTTTATATTTGAAGAAGGAAAAGCCAAAATTTGGTGTATTTTTGTTAGTTGAGTGATAGGGAAGTGAGCGATGCATAGGAGACCATATTACCTATATTTCAATGATAACAAAAGGTAGGCGCCACGTGCATCAATATTTCTTACTTTACTTATTTTTCACACCAACATTTGTTCAAAAACCTACGCATTTCAATACTTGCCGTGTTGTAAATAGAATCGAATCTTTGACGCGGCCATAAATCTTTTTGTTTTTTTATTAAAAACAGCTGTACACAAATCTTTATCTCAACTTGCTCTGGTTGCCACTAGGGTGATCATGTGGGTGACTTTGTGCTTAGTACACACATGAAAATCTTCACAAGTTCAAGCTTATTTTCTCTAGGTGTACCTATATTCCTCAATCATTCTTTCAATTGAATTATTTGTGTTGTCTTATCTTAAGATAATTGGCCTCTTAACTCACCCCTAGTTGTTGCTCTGTTTTTCTTAGTCGCCAATTTGAGGTCTTATATGAAGTTTTGTACCTCTCTTCTATTTGGTTGGTTCTAGGTCATGTCATTAGGTGATTGCTATCTCAAACATATAAATATCAAGATATCATGTTTATATGGATTATATTAGATTATATGTTAGTTCTTAAATATTAGGTATGAATCTATCGATTGATGAGTCTTAGCTTGAAAGATATTGTCTTGAATTATCACCACTTTCAATTTTGTTAGTGTTGAGTATCATTAGTCTGCACAATGCTAGTCCAAATACTTGATTAGATGAAAAACCTATTGTTGGGGTCTATTACAAGATGAATACATAATTGAGACCATAATCCTATATATCAAAATTATGATCTTATATAAAACTCTTCATATTTTGAATCATCATTCTTTATCAAGAGATGTGAAATTAAATGTTCAGATCAATCTTTACTTAGTATTGTTTATGACATCCAATTCCAAAATTCATAAAGTCATTGGGATTTTATCTTGGTACTAGTCTTGACAAAATTTAGAAATGGTGGGGCATTACATTCCTCCTTGCCTCCCCCTCTAAGAAACTTAATCCTCAAAGTTTGTTTGAAATAGAGTTGATTTAGAATTGTTGCATCTTCTATAGTTCTTATGTTGCCAAAAATTAGGATTGTATTAATTTGACTATGCTTTAACTTAAGCAATGTTGTGCTATCTAAATTGGAGTATGTGTTGATCTATGATTTGATTTGGCTACACTTAGAAATTATTGTCATTTTTCATCTACATACAAGATCAATTAGTTACTTGAATTGAGTCAAATACATACCTCCATGACACAAATGCCTAGAAGATGTTAGGCATTTTATTCATGTGGAAAGGCTAGACAATATACGTATTATGAGCCTAATTTAGTTGAGATTTTCTTAGAAGGTCCCATAAAATTAAGGATCAACTTTTAAAAAAAAAAATCTTGTGACTTCTTCAACTTTTATTGAATTCCATCAATTGCTCTTCGATTTTTTTTATCTATATCTCATTCTTGCAAAGTTCAATATTTAACATTAACCTAATTTATTAGTGCACTACATGTTTGAGCAACATATTGTGCCACTTCATTTAATCATTGATTATTGTTATTGTAGAAAATTTGACCCTAAGAATTTTTTTTATTGATTTATAGATTATCAATAGTTGGTCAAAAAATATATTTCTCACAACTATAATGATTTACTTAATTTATTCATTGCATATAGGTGAAGCATTAGACTCTTTGGGAAGTTATTCATCTTATACTATTTTAGGTAAAGTATTCTTAGTCATGAAATTTTGCCACAATCAGGTGTACTTAGCTTGTTAGCAAATCAAATATTCTTAATTGTGTTAGAAGCTCTATAAACATTAAATAAATCTAATAAATATTAAGTGAACCATTTATAATAAAAAGTTGTCAATACTTGTATAATATAGATAAATAAAAATTAACCCTAAACTACCAAGTTGAATCTCAATAGTCATTGCATAACCTTTAAACCTTTTTGTAATGGTGACAATTGCATACCCATGCTCTTTTCCCTTATGTTTTGGGCCCATTTTAGTTTGAGTGATTTGCTACAAGTGTGCAAATGCCACATTTTTAGTTTCAATAGTGGGCACACAACTTCAATCCTATTCATTCATATTTGTAGTCTTTCTAAGGGATAGGTCCCGATCCTTAGCTTTTCCCATTTCCCATACTTAGTCAAATCCACAATCATGAAAGTGAACTTGATCACTTCTACACTTACATAAATGACCCCTTTATTTTCAAAGTTCAAGTTACTATTTGGGGCTAATTTTACCTATCCTTATTATTGTTGTGTTGAATCATGGAATAAAACATTTTAGTTGTGACCCTTGGTGTTGTATTTAAATGGGTCACCCTAGTTCATTTTAGAATCCTCTAATATGACTTGAATAGCTTGCATCCTATCCACTCTTTTAGTGAGTTGGTTGTTGCTTTCTTATGACATTTTTATGTTGGTATGAGCCTAAAAATAATTATGCTCTATTTGATCAAATACGTGTAATGCCATAGTGAGCTTATTAACGTGTATGCCATTTCATTCTAGTCTTTGTGGAAAAATGAGACACCAACTAGATGATTGTTGGGAAATATGTTTGAACCTTGAAACCTAATGTTTGTATTTATTAACTATTTGTATTTATATATTAATTTATCCTCATATGGGAAAGAGGGTGTCCCAATTTGAGGATGCACTCTTAGCCACATGTTAGATATTTTTTAATGTATGTAAGAAGTAATAACATATAATTTCATCATGATGAGTAGGAGCATATTATGACATTGCAAAATTGGAGTTACTTATAATGGATTCTATGATGTGTAAGAGTGTGTAAGAAGGGGTTACATTGGAATCTTGACTAGCATTGTGATAATCTATGATGCATGTCATATATCATATTTGAGTGGATAATAAAAATCAAAATGAGGTGCCAAAGTTGGGTGGCCAACTATGATAGGTTATGATACCATATGACAACTATAAGAGTATCGTAGGTAAAAGTAGCATGGGAGACCAAGACCAACAAAGCAATGGAATTTGAACCATGGATATTGGTGTCATGCTTCTAGTGGGGTTTCTTATGGTTTTCATGTTAGGAAAGGTGTTTCAACATTGATCCTAATGTGAAAATTAAAAGAAAAAGGATGTTTTTTGTTATAAAATAGAAAATTTTAATTTTGGGGCTATAGAGTTGGTTTTTGGCCAAAATAAATATTTAGGGTTGTTTGGCACTATCTTAAGGGGTGCTTGTTGGATAGATCCCTTTGACCTCTATAGTTTAAAAAAATGGGCCCAATTGGCCTTCTAGATCAAAAGTTATGGCTTTTGAAAATCAAGCATTTTATGTAAGAAATATAAAAACATGTTCGACACATAAAAGAGTTGTAAGGGGGAGATGCATTTGTCAACCAACTTATGATATGTGTTATGATACATCATAAGGCGTCCTTGGAAAGGGGTGATGGAACCTAAAATAGAATTCCCAATATGGTGAGTGGATTATAACACGAGGTTATGATAGGTGGATGAATATACTACTTTTAGCCCGTGGACTCATTTTGAGATATGGGTGTTGGATTTCTAAGCTAAGAATTTGGGCACAATTTTTTGTTTGGTTTTAGCTCATGAATTTTTTATTATCTTTTAATTTTTTATGTATTGTGTCTCATATATATTAGATTCTTGAACTAGATTATGTGTGAGAGTTTTATGGATATTATTAGGTTGTCAACATTTCTCCATATCTTTGGTTGGTGATTCATCTATCTATTGGGTGATTGTTTTGAAGTATGCATAGAGAGTTTTGTAGGTACCATTATAGAGGCCTAGAATGATTTAGTCTCAAACTTTACAAAATTGTTGAAAACCATGGGAAAAAACTTTGCTACTAAGAGTAGAAAATTTGTGTGCTTTGCAAAATGATTTCCTTGTTGAAGAAACTAAAATTCAAAGTGACAGTCATAATAAAGAGTATAGGCAATATCTTAGAGTCTTCAAGCATAGGCTTCATTGTCTCCAATTCAAAAAATTTCAAGGGGCTAAAGTCAAGGAAAAACTTAACTGGATAAGAGATGAAGATAAAGGAACACAATATTTCTTTAATATGTTGAGAACCAAAAAATCCATGGGATATGTTGGAACTATATTAGATAATTAATGATCATTGGGTGCATAATATTGGGGAAATATCAAAGGTCTTTTGTGAATTCTATAGGAACCTATTTGTAGCTAATGATAATAACAATAGTTGTTTTTAAGCCTAAGACCTCTACAAAAAAAAATCTCTAATAAGATCAACGGTGAAATGGTTGTGGATCTTGAAAAGGAAATATCCAAAGATGAGATTTCCTCTACCATTCTCTCCTTTTAGAATGGAAATATCCTAGATCTAATGGATTGCCAATTGAATCCTACAAGGCCAACATGGATTAAATTGTTGATGAATTATTTGATGTGTATAAAGAGGTTGTAGAGAAAGGATCCTTAGGCAAGAACATTCATAGGGTTATTAGCAAGCTCCTACCCAAAGTAGGAGATAAAAGAGGTATAAAGAATTAGAGACCCATTACCATATTAAATGTGTCTTATAAAATTATTGCTAAATTGTTGGGTTTGAGACACATTGGTATCCCTCCTAAGATCATCAATGACACTCAAACTGAATTTATTAAAGGAAGGTACATCTTTGAGAACCTAATAACAAGTTGGGAAGCCTTGGACTAGGCAAAGATATGCAATCAAAATGTTGGTATGCTGCTATTGTATTTTGAGAAAGCATATGATAGAGTGGAAATATATATTTTTGTTACTATTCTTGAATCCTTTGGGTTTCAAGAGTTTTTAACAAAATGGCCAAGGTGTTATTCTAAGATTCTATGCACAAATTGAGGTAAATGGAACTCTATCTGACCCCTTCCTATTAGAAAGATATATTAGATAAGAATGCCCATTATCCCTTGCTTTTTTTTTCACTGCCTTTGAATCCCTCTATTATGTTTTGAGAATTGGGTCTCTTGGTCCTAAAGTGTAAGGTATTACTCTTCTTGATGGTAACTCCCTACATAATATTTAGTTTGTTGATGATACTGCTCTCTGTCACATCCTTGAAGAGAATAATATGGTTAACCTCACGAACATATTAGAAATCTTCTATCAAGCCTCTAACTCAAAAATCTTTGAAGCCAAATCTATATTGTTGAGTTGGAAAATGAGCCTCTTGATTGGTTCTCAAGGTTTAAATGGCAATGGGTGACCCTAATAAAATGTTTATATATCTTGGGATCCCCTTCTCTATCCAACCTTCTCTAATTTTTTTGTGGAATTGAATGTACTTTAAAATTGAGAAGAAGTTAAAAAGTTGGAATAATAATTATTTGTCTCTTGTTGGAAGTGTACAAGCCTATCAAAATATCCTTTTTTCAAGTACTCTATATAATATACCTAGATATCTAGTTCTTTGCAAGCTATCAAATAAATAATGTTCAAAATATGATTAGGAAATCCTTGTGGTCATATGGTATGGGGAATACTAAGAAAAATGTAGTTAAGTGGGAAATGTAGTTAAGTGGGAATTGTGTTGCTTGGATAAGGAGAAAGGTGGATTGGGTCTAAAGGACCTGAAAACTCATCGTGTGGCCTTACCTACTAAATGGATTTTGAAATCCTTAAATGGAAACAAGCCTTGGAATCTTTTGATATGAAGGAATATTCAAGAAGTTATCCCCAAGTCAGCTAGACAATGGAGGAATATGCACCACCATGATATTTTATTTGGTAATTTTTTTGTTAAGCCTTCATGATCTATTGTCTTTACTAGTATTTGGAAGGCTCGAGAGTCAAAAAACTTTATCGAAGGTTATGAAGTGATTAACAATAATAGTAACACATTTTTCACCTTTAGATCTATCTAGTGGAGTCTTACACATAACAATAAGCTCCTTGCTCTATTACAAGGTTGCTTTGCAAAAAAAGGGACAATTTTAGAATATCAAGGTTTAATGATATTCTTACAAATAATGATCTAAAACCTTAGAGGTAGATTAAAGTGGAACTCAAGATCCTAAGATCTAATATGAGAACATATTATGTGTTTAAAAAGGGCTTGAGCATGTTGCAGTTTTCTATCAAGCCCCAATTCAGTATGGAAAGTTATGATAATTTCAAATGGAAAGATGGTACTCCCCTTCAGAAAATCAAGTCACTGTCCTATGTAACCTATTACTTGACACCCAAGATGTGCTTTGCCATGTCAAGCAAGTCTGAAAATTGAGTCTTGATAAAAATTATTGGTTTGTTTCTCTTTAAAAAATTTAGTTTAAAAATTTTGATCCTAAAAAATGTTGTTTTAGATGACTTTTATTGTTAAAAAAGCTTATTGTTGGTCCTCCTCAAATTTCTTGTTATGTTTGTAATTGTCATGAAGATATTGAGTATATATTTTAATTGTAAATTTTCTTATTTTATTTGGTCCATTTTAATGGGTAATATCCAAGAGTGGGACAATTGAAATAATATCAACTAGTATGAAATCTTGAGTGGTTAAATTAAAGTTTTGAATGCTAATCTTAATCCTTTTTGGAATGTTCTTATTATTTAGATTTTGTGGTTTATTTGGAAAAGGAGAAATGAGAGCTTGTACCAAGACAAGAAGAGATAACTTATTGAGTCTAGCATTAGAATCACTACTCTTACTATTGTTGACAAGGTTACTTTGACCTTGAAGATGCTAGCGAGCATATTCATGAAGATACTAGAAAAGGCTGCATGCCTATCTTTAAGGTGATATTCAAAATGCAAACTTTTGATTGCAAGATTTGAGGAAGATTGATGATATGTTTCATAAGGAGTTTATTGATTTTCAGAATTAGTATAGCAAGTTGCACCAATACAAGATCAATAGAGATGTTGTTATTAGAGACTTGGAGGTGTCTTGCTAGAATTATGGTAACGGTGGTTAGGAAATAGTGTCTCCTCCTTTGGAGACTATACTTGGTTTGAATTGATATAATGCCAACAAAACACATGCAAATAACCAGATCAAGAGTCATGCTAATGAAACCGATCCACAACCTATTGATGATAGCTGTTTTTAGCTAATATGTTAGTATGATGTTATGATCTTTGTTGAAAAATCTATCATATTTTCATTTTGTAATTTTGATATTTAGCTTTTTGGGGTTCTTGTTGTAGCCACTTGTTCAATTTTTAAAAAAATACTTGAAGTGTATTCCAAAGAGCTCATAGCGCATGTACACTATTCCATATATTAAATTTGATGGAAATTTGAACCACTTTAGACAATTCACCTTCTTAGATTAGAGGAATGTTGTTTGTTTTTTGTTTCACTTGTTTAGTTCATCTAAATAATTTCTACATTTAAAATAATTTAATATAACAAACAAATAATCTTAATTTCTATGTTTAGAGTGAAAAAAGATCCTTCAATATGATTCAAAGTTCATTGATGTAAAAAAATCTTATAAATTACATCCAAAACCATTATTGTTGTTCTTACTAATATAAATAATAAGAATTATTGTATATATTATAAACAAACAATTTATTTACTCAAATATTTTAATAGCAGCTTCCCTTAAAAAAATAAAATTAAAAATTAAAAAAGATTGGTAAGGAAAATTCTAGCCTCAAATTAAATAACAAAAATTAAAATTAAAAAGAAAGAGTCCGTGTCTTAAACTGTCTCTGACCTGGTTGACGTCAAAAATCTTCTACTCTATTCTATTTGAAGGATACTTCCTCATTAAGCGCACAACGTGGCAAAATGAGCTCCTCCATATTCATCATCACAAGGTCGTCCACGGCGGCCGGTAACACCACACATTCAACAAATCGGTAGTATATCTAAACGATTCTCCACCATATCAGATTTCATTTCCGATTCCAGCAAAACCTCAGCATAGAATAGTGCAGAAGAGAGGAAGCGGATTGTTTAAAATCAAGATTAACATGGCTCCAGGTGTAATGGCGGCGTCGCAGGTGGCCTCAGGAATAGGGATGATAGTGGGAGCATGGGTTTTCAAAGCCCTGATGGAGAACGAGCAGCCCAAGTCATTCGTAAGGGGAGGCGCGGCGCCTAGATGCCCCACCTGCAACGGCTCCAAGAGGGTCCCCTGCATCTGCAAGCGCTGGTCCGATGGAGACCAAGGCTGCTCTACATGTGACCGCACGGGAATGAGGACCTGTTCCAGTTGTGGCGGCTCTGGAACCGGGCGCCCTCTTCCCGTTAAGCTCCGCATCTCCAACGGCCAGAACAAGCTCTAGTTGGAAGCCTGATTCTTGATTTGCTTTAATATGTATAATATGTAAAATACAATCCGCTGTTATATGGGATCTCCACAGGTTGGTTTTGATCCAAAGAGCAAGGAATTGTAGGTGGATGCATTACTCAATGCTAAGATACTTATTTCATTTAATTTTTCATTCAATTGCGAAAGGGTTTCCCCAAATTCCCCCTTCTGTTATTTGCGCAATTTTGCATACTTCCATTTTTTTGCGCTCAAATCTATTTATGCTCTATAAAATTGTTGATTTTAAGTGTTGGGTTTTTAAGCTACGAATAAAATCATGCAATAATCGTTATGATGTTTTCATTAATGATATTCGCAGACGCATTTTTTCTATGATATCCTGTTGTAGAACAAATTTCATGCACTAAATGTTTTCATATCTTCATTAAGTGTATTTTCTGTTTATAACTCTGTTAGTTCGGAACATAGAGAGGCAGATATTTAAGAAACGACGGCGCTGGATATAGGAAGGAAGGACAGAGTCAGTTTGGAACGTAGAGAGGGATAAATTTAAGAAATCCTTGTTAGAGCCCAAAACATCAGACAATTGAAATTTCTTGATTTGTTAGTCAGTTTCTGTGAAGATCCTGGCAAGAGGACTTACCAATTTTCACAAGGCACAATTTAAACGGCTCATTATTAGAAGGTGCATATCCACCCGGTTTCGAATCGGGGATACTGTGGCAGCAGACACTGAACTTAAGGTCAAAGTTGTAAACCAAATATAAGTAATCAGAGTATTTCCACTAATTAAACAAACTTTACAACTTCACAGATGAAATGGAACCACAATTTGAATCTTACAAGAAATCTTTGTGGTGTTTTTCTTTATTTTTTTTGGGTTTTTAGCTTTGTTTTGGAAACCCTTATAGCTGCATCACATACTGCGTAATTCCTTTTGCATATCTACCAGGTCTAAGAAGTATTTGGTTGGCACTCTACCTAATGTGCCATCAATCCCCAAAGTGAACAAAAGCTTAGCTCCATCGACTTTAAGCTTCAGCCCCGAGGAAGAAGCAAAGATTGAAACCCTTTTTCTGCCTCCGTTGTTTTCTGTTTTTATAGAGTAACATAGCCATCTCAAGCTAGCTTCCAGATTGAGAATGAAATCCAAGGCTCCCAGTGTAACCACTTTTTGCAGGTGGTATGACATAATGATTGGTTTTTATGACTTGCGAGTACTCATAGTTGAAAATGTGTGACTTCTATTAAATTTTACAGCTAAACCCCAGAATGGAGCTTTTAGATTGGCAGCAACTATCATTTGCTCCCCATAGATTCTCGTCACTGCTGTCCCATGGCAATTACAACGCATCAAATAATTTCTGAAATCAGTCAAAATGCAAATCAGTGATTTTTCTGGATCTTCTTCCTGTGCACCAATAGGACATGGTTTTGTTCAAATATTTTGAGATGCTTATCCATTGAGCTCGTCCAATGGTACTCTCAGGCATGCTTGTTATTAGTTTTCTTAAAATCTTTTGAATTCTCTTCTGACAAGTCTCCTACTCTCAGTTTATAGAGGTTTGTCTAACAACCCTTATTATTTCATATGAAATCAGCAAGGATTCATTTGATATGGGACTATTTTCAAGTTCCTTTAGAATTTCCTACTGATATTTTAGAACAAAGTCTTTTGCTGGAAGCATAAGCTCATATAGATAAACTGCACGGAATTTTTTGCCTAATGTCTCAACCATCATTAGGGGAACAAATCTCAGAATTTAATGCTTCACTAACAGGGAGATTGCAGCCTTTTCCTTGATAATTAGGGGTTTAGCTTTGCGTGGATGGTTTTGTTTCGGGTAGTTGCTTGGGCATCAACGGACTCTAGGTGTATAGTTGCTTGGGCATCAACGGACTCTAGATGTATAGTTGCTTGGGCAATAATAAGCTCTAGATGAATTTTTGTTGAAGTCTCTTATGCAATTCTAATAGCATTTCATTATTCTAGTAAGTTACTTTCTGCTTAACCTTTTCAATTGCAAGAACAAAGGGGTAAACACTTCTGAACTGGAGCTATGAACCAGTGAGGTCATAAATGGGGCACCTCATCCCCTATATAAATATTCAACAATAACACCCGAGTGGGGTTTGAACCTTGATGTCAAGAACAACAACGTCACAACTTGACCATCACACTATGCCATTGTTGACATTCTTGCTGGAAGTTACTTGCATAAGTTATATAGATATCCCAAGCAGAAGTTTTTTTTCCTATATCTTCTTTGTCGTTAAGGGAACAAAATTTGGAACATAACTGCTTCACTAATTGGGAGATTGTGGCCATTTTCACTGATAATTAGGTGTTTAGCTATGCCTGGATGGTTTTGTTTTTATAGCTGCTTGGGTATCAACAGGCTCTAGATGTAGTCTTAAGTCTCTTATGCAAGTCTGATAGCTTTGCGTTATTCTAAGAAGTAACTTTCAGCTAAACCTTTAATATTGAATGAAAATTGACTAAAGCTTAGTCACAAATTCAAGAACTCATTATTTGAAATAAGCTTGGTAGTATTTTTTTTGGGAGGGTGTTTCGATAAGTAATACCTTGAGGGCCACACCACATCACACCTGATTCCTTCAGGTTAGGTGCAAGGTTTAACAGTTGTTTAATAATGCCTCTTTATTCCCGTGCCTTTGGGGTGGAGCTTACTGCAACTACAATGGAAGTCTGCTGGCTTGTCTGCAATGTCATTAACCCACCAATGAAGCAATTGGCACTAAGCTTGGTAGCTTTCAAAGGCAGAGACTGATTACCTTGTTCTGCCACCATTCTTTTCTGCTTTTTAAGATTTACTTGAACTTACTGAGCTAGTTGATAAATAGAGAAGAATATTCAAATTACTGAGTGGGAGTTGTCTTTGTGATACAAGAACCAGACAGCAATCCTTGGATTTTATGGCTTGCTAATCTGGAGATAAAAAATGTGTCCAGCTCTTTACTTCTATTCTACGTCCATGTACTGAGGTCTGTGAGAAGCTACTGGGCCTGCACCAATCATGTTGCCATTTTGCCCCCCTAGAGATTCTGTTCAATGGTTTCTTTTTCAGTGCAAATATGTGCGTTGAATAAAACTATTAATTACTAAAACCAATGAAATATTAGGTTGTGGATTTGTTTTTCCTGCACTGAAAGATGCCTGCTTTTTTCCCGTTATTTGATGAACAAGTTCAATATCATTAATTGAGGTTGTCTGATATTTTGTGTCGAATGCTTGGCATTTCCATTTCCGTTGCCATTAATCTAAGTTTGTAAAGCAACCTATGCTATTAGCATGGATGGAGCAAGGGCTTTTTCAATTGGTTAATTTTCCAAATTTCCCTCAATTTCTTACGGGTATCTGCCTTATTAAAAGACAATAGAAGATTGTGAATTAGAATACAAGAGCTGTGCCGGTATGGAGTGTAAAAACCCCTTTGGGTGACAGTTTTTATAGGCTAGACAACAGAAGATAGTGAATTAGAATGCAATAGCTGTGCCGGTGTGGAGTGTAAAATCCCCTTTTGTGGACAGTTATTACAGACTAGGTAGGCCTGTGCCCTTTGCTCTTATTTTTTATCTGAAAGATTTTGCTAAAGACAGAATTCTTCAGCTCACCCATAAGTATTTAATGCAAATTGGAAAAGTGAAAATCACCTGTACATTAAAGGATGAGAGGTTTGGTTTATACAAATGGAAAATGTTCAGATTACACACAAAATTTTAGGTTGCTTTCAAAGAATATTGTCATGGGTAATTTAGTTACTGGAAATTCAGTGTCTGTATTAAACAGCAAAACCAGAGATCCTATAGGCAATCTTTACAAGCATAACTAAGCCAGCTGACAAAGCTTATATTTAAACTAATTATATGAGGAACATTACAGGGGCAGAACGAACATTTCTACTGTATCTCATAATGACACAAACAAAACCAAAAAAAAAGTGAATATGAACACCCATTCATCCATACTATTTTTCCATAGTTGTGCAATTCCAAACTGTACAAGCATCATGAAGATTCCACTAATAGCCTCCAACGAAACAACAAAATTTTAGGGTCAATGCAGACACTCTAAACTGTTGCCCATGGAACTTCCACAAAATCATAAATGTTAATTTTAGGTGATCAGATTAATGCACAGGAAAATAATTTAAAATCAGACAAAAATAACACAGCATATACCCTGGGAAAACCCTCCTCTTGAGGGAGAAAAACCCAGCAACAAAGATCTCTCTTATATTGATGCAACAGAGGCAATTTTACAAATAACAATGAGGTCTAACACAAGACCGATACCAGGTAATGAAGAATGACAGAGAACAAATTCTAGATCACACCTGGAAATATCAGGACACAGATCTGATAATGTTCAATCTGCACTGAGAGGTCTTCAACCATGCACTGAATTCGCATAACACTGAATGTTCTTCGATCTTGGATTCACACAACACTGTGAATGTTCTCCCTTGTAATATTGTATTCGCACTTGCTTGTTATATTCACATTTGAGTATATTGCAGACTGAAAGAACCACTTCAATCTGTACCTTGAATTTGCACTGAATGATATCACGGAGCTGGTGAATTCGCACATAGATCTCACCCAAGTTCGCACTTTACCATCGGCTGTGTTCAGACTTAGATCATGGGCAAACTCGCATAAATCATAGGCTGTGATCGCATTTGAGTCATAGACAAATTCGCATTTAGTCATCCGCTGAGTTCGCACTTGAATCATGAACAAACATCGGACTTTTGTATATATCGAACTGTAGTGGATCTGCCATTCTCAATGAACAGTTTGAGTATATGTATAGGAGACAAGTCTTTACATGTCGGCCTCTTACAAAAATTACATAACTCCTTAAAGGTGTCGGTCTAGCATATTAAATGTCTTCTAATATCCTCTTACAAAGGTCGGCCTCAATTAAACATCTTCTAATAAAAGATAAACATCAAAAATCTTTTATGTCGGCCCATTAGAAAAACAATAATTATAAATTGTATAGCCAATGGCTATCATACAATTTATGATTCACGAAGGAGCTGAGCTGGAATGAGCTACCTAAGCTGCTATATCATTAACACTCCCTCTCAGCTAGGGAGAGAAATTCCAGCTGCATGAAGAAATGAATCATCTTCATATGAAGTTTATCTGCCACCATTGCCTGCAATCAGATATGAAGAGAGTAATATCACCTCAATGTGATATCAACCATCACATGGTTAAGAACTAGTGTTCATCACTTGCATGATGTTGTCACCTCAACGTGACTTTCACCATGGCTCTCCCAGAGGGTGAAACACAAGTACAAGAAGATCATCACGGACTCTCTCACGTGATGTTGTCATGGAGTCACACACATGACATCCACCATGACTTCGGCCGAGGAGGGTGGAAAAGGGGCTTTCACCTCAAATTCTTCGTCCACGGAAGAAAGTGCAATAGTAAAGTCACGGTGAACATATGCATTGATATTTGTCACCTCAAAGCGTGACTTTCATGGCTCTCGAGGAGGGTGAAACACAAGTACAACATATGTCGTAGATTAGCACACATGACATCCACCATCGGAAAACTCTCTCGGAGGGTGGAAAAGAGGGGCTTTCACCTCAAATTCTTCGTCACGGAAAGAAATGCATTAGCGAAGTTTCACCTCGAACTTCTCTCACGAGAGAAGAACTCTAAAAAGCAAGGCTCAAGCGATGCTAAAGACTGCGGTACTTTCGATCAAAGTGGATTCTCACCATACCAAAAGCATCTTTCGAGAAATTATACAAACTTTGTCTGGCGGAGGCTTGGTGAGAATCTGCCGTCTGCTCATCAATGCTAATGTACCTCAACTGTACAGCCTTTCGCAGTACCATATCTCTGATATAGTGGTACTTGATCTCAACATGCTTGGATCTGTCATGAAACACAGGATTGACAGCAAGCTTTACACAACTCTGATTATCACAATGAATAATGGTAGGCTCCATTGATTGTCCAAACAATCCTGTAAGGAGCTTCTGAAGCCACAGCGCTTCGAGTTGCCATGCAAGGCAATATGCTTAGCCTGCGTACTCAATGCTCTGAGGCTGCTTCTGTTGCACTAGAATTCATATTTGCGGAGATGTTCGGAATGCGTGACACATCACCTTCAATCACAATCGAGAAACCAAGTAACTCCAAGTCTGCATCTGAAGTATACTTCAACCCATATCCAACTGTGCCACGCAAGTATCTCAGGATATGTTTAGCTGCAACAAGATGTATCTGTCTCGGATCACACATAAAATGGCTAAGTGCACTCACTGCATAGCAAATATCAGGTCTAGTGTTAACTAGATACATCAAGGATCCAGTCAGCTGTTTGTACAACGTAGGATCCACCAAATCTGAACTAGCTGCAACAAGATTACCATCTTCTTCAGGCTCAGCAGGCTCCCTCTAAATCTTTAGGCACTTGCGTCTACCTTCTGACCTCTTCGTCCAAGATTGACTGCAACACTTTGACTTAGATAAATGTTTTCCAGTGCACACCTTGGTACTGAAGAGAGTTTAGAATAGTCCTCCTCGACCTCATCTCAGATCTCACTATTCTGAATAGGTTTGCGGAGCTACCAATGGCAAATCCAGAAGGCAATCTTGAGCAAATCTGATCTCAGCAACTGAAGGGATCCTCTAAGGGTTTAGCACCTGGCCTTTCAATACAACAATCTTCACTTCTTCTCAGTGAGTTACAAGACTCCCTCTTGATCCTTGCTTCAAAGATTGCAAAGAAGACTTCTGGAAGTGAGCTCCCTCTGGCCACCAGCTCAGTCCCAAGGCTGCTTGATTAGTTCTTTGGTCGGCATGACTTCCTCACAAGATGCCTCAAGCTTTTCATCATTAAGCAATCTCTCATCACCTTCTTGCTCCTAGAACATTGAACTGCAAGCATTTTAGAGAGAGATTACTTAACAGTTTATAATTACCCAAGGAAATAACAAGACTGGAATCATACAAAGTTTACAATCACAGGTTATAACATGAATACATAAGAATTTATGCATAATGTTAGAACATGAATAAATCAACCTGAAGGAGAAATGTACCAAAAGGTCAAACTAGAGGGATAAAGAAACTTATCTTTATATAATTTTTGGTATAACTCTTTCGTTCATCTTTTACTCCTCTCGAGAATGCCAAACTCAGCACAACAAAAGAATAATCTGCACAACTACAAATTTCTTGAATGCATTAAGCGGTTAGCATGTAGAACCAACTCTCTCCAAGAGTTCAAGGCTCTAACACAGTTCATGCATTAGAGAATGATATCGACGTGATCAACCTATCACAATCGAAAATGCAATTCTCTTTTTCATCTCAAAGTCACACTCAGAGATCAACATGATTAGCATGAAACAACTCACAATAAATAATTTGAAATCTTCAAAGGATCTTTATGCTAGAGAACACAGTTCGAGAGAAAATTCAACCTCTATTTACACAAGATCCAAATAAATAACTTAACAAACATAAAAAATACTTATCTCTTGAGATCATAATCTCCTTAAGTGTTGTGTATGTCTGTACTTGTCTTTCCTGTGAAATGCTTTCACGATCAGAAGGCATGAGACTCCTTTGCCTCATGAAGTACATGTGAGGGCAAGCTCATCCTTTACTCACAGCAGCGGCTCATTAAACCGTAAAGGCTTTATTAGAGACAATGAGTGAGCTTCTTTCCTTCAAACACTAAACACAGATTCGAGTATGCCCTAAGTTCAATCCTTTTGAGCTTTAGACCCGCCAATATTCTGATGCAGCCCATTGATCCTTGACAGAAACGAGCATAGATGGGACTCCATACTGAGAGAAACATTCTCAATGAAGAATTTCATCAAATATCCACGGACTTAAGCTAGAGCTTTATTCAAGCCTCCGACAATCAACCAACAGATAGATCACTAAATGATGATGCACATCCACAGAGATTTGAAGAGAGGTGACACTTCCATGAGTGGTTGATTTTAGATTCCTTAACAACATAGGAATGACAACAACAGAAAGATCATGATCCTTCCCTCATCAACCCTTCAAAGAAATATATAGATCTGAGTGCAATAATCTGATCATGATCCTCAAACCTGCTCTGATACCATGTTAATTTTAGGTGATCAGATTAATGCACAGGAAAATAATTTAAAATCAGACAAAAATAACACAACATATACCCTGGGAAAACCCTCCTCTTGAGGGAGAAAAACCCAGCAACAAAGATCTCTCTTATATTGATGCAACAGAGGCAATTTTACAAATAACAATGAGGTCTAACACAAGACCGATACCAGGTAATGAAGAATGACAGAGAACAAATTCTAGATCACGGAAATATAGGGACACAGATCGATAATGTTCAATCTGCACTGAGAGGTCTTCAAACTATGTACAGAATTGTCTTCAATCTTGAATTCACACAACACTGTGAATGTTCGCCCTTGTATTCTTGTATTCGCACTTGCTTGTTATATTCACACTCGAGTATATTGCAGGCTGATAAGAATCACTTCAATCTGTACCTTGAATTTACCTTTGAATGATATCAAGGGTGGTGAATTCCTTTATAGATTTCCTGCCCAAGTTAGCACTTTACCGCCGGTTGTGTTGAACTTAGATCATGGAGCAAACTTCGCGCCAAATCATAAGTACATGATAGCATTTGAGTCCTTAGAAAAATTAGCATTTAGTCATCCGCTGAGTTCGCACTTGAATCATGAACAAACATCGGACTTTTGTATATATCGAACTGTAGTGGATCTGCCATTCTCAATGAACAGTTTGAGTATATGTATAGGAGACAAGTCTTTAAATGTCGGCCTCTTACAAAAATTACATAACTCCTTAAAGGTGTCGGCCTAGCATATTAAATGTCTTCTAATATCCTCTTACAAAGGTCGGCCTCAATTAAACATCTTCTAATAAAAGATAAACATCAAAAATCTTTTATGTCGGCCCATTAGAAAAACAATAATTATAAATTGTATAGCCAATGGCTATCATACAATTTATGATTCACGAAGGAGCTGAGCTGGAATGAGCTACCTAAGTTGCTATATCATTAACAATAAAGGCCTATACTAGTGCCACATTCGAAGCTATTAATCGATAAACTTCCAGGCATAAAACATGTAGACAGATTAGAAAGAATTCCTCAGGGTTGGGTGGCGAATCCATCAGTGTGCTTCATCGCTGTATCTTTCTCCTTCCACAGAATACCAGCAATGTTGCGAACTGCTTGGCAATCTTGTCATTTTTGACAATACAACCTCTATTCTTCACACTTATCTCAATTACCATGTTCATAAAGCAGGCCATAGCTTCTCTAGTCTAACCTCACCATTAAACTCCACATTTGAACTTGAGAAGCAGGCTATTAACTAGTTGCCTTCACATTTTGACTTAATTAGCTCCTTGTCTTCATTTCTTCTAATAGCTCCATCTGGGCTAGTGATTTAACAAATTTAGAATGAAAACTAAGTCTTCTTACCAATTCCCTTTAAATGTTTTTGGTACTGAAGATTGTTAATTTCTGGATTTTTTATTGTGTTAGAGCTTTTTTCATCGACGTTTCGGATCACACTTAGTGATCCATCATCATGATGCTAGATTTTTTATTGTTTTTGGTACGATAGGGCTCCATTAGAGAGAGACAACCGTCTTAGTCAATGATGTTCATGAAGCTAGCCATAACTTCTTTTCCTAAGCCAACCATGAAACTTAACATCCAACAGTGAGAAAACAGAAAGCTACTCAACTCACATACCTTCAACTTGTTTGTATCTCTTGGTAGCTACATCAAGGTTAATAATTTTGTTTCCTCCTATGCATAGAGTGAAAATTAATAATTTTTTCAACCTCCTATTTTTGATATTGTATGATAGGCCATATTTAGCATAAAAATTTTGTTTATATTAATGATTTGTAAATAGATTTGAAAATGAAGACGTTATGATGAAGTGATCATAGTTTGAAGGATGCTTGTGTTTTAGGGTCAAAGCAATTTTTTTGGCACCCAAGTTTAATATTCTTGCACATTTAAATTCCTCTAAGAAGGTTTTGCAATTTAAAAAAAAAGGACAATTCTTGGTTTTGTGTTTAGCATCCCCTACATGTATAACAAGCTACTTTTGTAAAGGTAGACAATATTTCATGTTGAATTCTTGCAATGGAAAGGAGTAGCCTAATGATTAGATCTTACAAGCAAGAAGAATGTTTTTGATATAGGTAAAAACAGGTTTTGAAGGGACCCGAAACTCTTTACAAAAAAGAACAAGGCTGCAGAAAAGACAGCCTACAGCCAGCTAAAAACCAACTCCATCAAGATTTACATTTAGCACTATTCTTGTAGGAGCGGAGATTCATGTCAAAAGAAGGCCTAGAGATTTTAGCTTTCTTACCCTTAATAGTGATCCAGCCTTCTTCCACATGCGCTGCCTTATCCAACTAGGCCAACTCACTATTATCTTGAAGATTAATGCATGTCGCCACAGTCTTAGAGATTACATCATTATTCTTTTGTGCAAGCAAAGACTTTTCAGAAGAGCCACTAGGCAAGGAAGCCGTGGAACAATCACCAGGACTGGCCGCCTAGGACCTAGTCACATGCTCATGAGGGGAAGCCATAGCAGCCCCGCCATTTGAGACATCCGGAGGGGATGCCCCAAGATCCTGTGAATCAGAAGCAACCACCTCAAAAAAACTTCTAAGTTGATTAGATTTCTTCAATACCGTATAATGTTGTTGTAAAGCACCATTCCACCAAGTAGCCTTCTTAGCTATTTTCTCAAATCCGCATTGTGACGTAGCATGTCCTGTTTTAAAACACCTTCTACACCGGAAGGGAATCCTTTCATAATCCAAAGATTGGATCCAAGAACCCTTTGAAGATTTAAGTAAAACCTCAGCAGGCAGTCCTTTTGAAACATCAATTTCAACTAGAATATGGGCAAAGGTGGAGTGATAAATGTCAAAAGATTCATCATCCACCAACAAAAAATCACCAGGGGCTTCGCCCACATCTTCCAGAAGAGAGTCACTCCAGAGGTGGAGGAGAAGATTAGGCAACCAAACCCAAATAGGGATCTTGTTAAAAATTTCAGAAGCAGGGTTGAAATTTGAATGCCAAGGCTTAATCATTAGCAAATATTTGTCCTCCCAGCTAAAAAAGTTATCACATAATATTATATTTTTGTCCTGGGCATTATCAAACTTAGCTACAAAAAACCCCTTAGCCATGGGGAAAATATGAACTTTACCAGAAATCAGAGGCTCCCATTCAGAGGTGATCCAAGAATGCAGCTGAGGGAGGCTAGGCCAGAAACCCCTAAACCGACAAATCACCCCACGAGTGGAAAACTCAACAACATTATCATTTATTTCTTCTTCTGTCTCCTCCTTAAGCTTCACAGATATGGCGCTGGTAACTGGGATAAACCCACCACACGATAGTCTTCCATGTCTTAAATCCGCTTTTATCCCCTTTGCTTTCGCCATGGGTCCTTTGCCCCTATTCCTCTCCCCTCTTGATCCCGTGGGGGAATCAACACAAGCAAGAAGAATGTTGAGTGAAAGCATCTGAATTATTCCGTTGGTGTGGGAGAAAAAATGTTAATATGGTATAGGTTGAATATGGTATAGGTTCAACAAGTTTAAACACTTTGACCATACAAAGTCCTTTGGATCATTGGAGGCAAAGGTTTTATTTAATCTTTGTTGGAATGGTGCAAGTGAAATGGTAGTAATCTCATTCATGGAAAGGAGCATCCCTCTCATTTTGAGTATTCATAGCTATCGGTGACCAAATGCCTTTGTACTAGATATGTGATCCGTAAATGGATCCGAAAATGGGAAGTTGAATATTCTTAAATATTCATATTCCTCTTGAAAAGTGCAATTTCAATAAAATACACCAATTTGAGACCATATGCAATTTTTTTTTATTAGATAAATTGGTTTTGAAAAGACTATAAAACCTTATACAACAATCTTAGAAGGGAGGGGACAAAATATGGTTTCTAAAAGTAGGAGGAAAATAACTACATAGAAGTGGTGGTTTCATTATCTCTTTACTCAAAAGTGATGGTTTCATAATTGCTCTTGTAGAAAAGTGGTGGTTTCGTAATCACCCTTGTGTCACGCATCTAAAAATAGTCTGGTAAATGCATCTTTTGAATTCTTGACATTTTATCATCTTCTATTGTAGCTTGCATAAGCATAAATATGTGTTGTACATGCATTTTAAGGATTGATGTATGGAATTGAAGTGAATTCCAAGAGAATTCAGGTGTCTCAATTGAACAACTACATTACATTTAGGTAGATATAATTGAGTGAGTTTGTTAGAGAGCTTTTGCAAGTGATCTTAGAGACTAGATATTGTTGTTTTAGGTTGGTTGTATGCTCAAGAGGCCTAAGATTGTATTTATTATTAGAAATAGTGGACAAGGGAGTGCTTTACATCACTTTTGCTAGAGTTTTCTCCTAGAATTTGGGTTCTTGAATGTATATTTCTTATGTCTTCAATTGATATGTTGTTTGCTCTCATTTTCCTTATAAGTTTAGTTTATGTAATTACCTAAAAATGTTTTTTCTTAATTCTTTCACTTATAATACTATGTTGATGACTACCATATGTTTCAAACCATCATAGGACATGAGGGCTTGGTCCCGATTTTGATGTAACTTTACCACACAAAACGTCAAGGTTATTGTGCCAAATTAACAAGGTTTATATAATGTATGCATGTCATTCATTTATTGAAAGGGTTCAAGAGAAACCTTCTGGATTGACACACATTGAAGTTCAAGGCTACCCTTCTTGAAGCTCTAGGGTTCTTGACTCTCAATGTTTATTGATGATTTTTTTTTGTGAAACAATGAATATCTTGGTACTTTCTCCTTAGCAAGATTGTCCTTTTATTTCTTTATTCTTCTTTGATTGAGTCAAATTGAGATAATTTTTGCAATTTGATTCAAGAGCATAGATCTAAGTGAATACCTCTTTGGCACAAAATTAAAGATTGAGGGGTATCTATTTCATCAAAGTTGCCTAGAGCACAATTTTGGCCTCATCACTTACCATGACAAGAGTCTTACACTTAGTAAGACTTGATCCTCAATAGACTCATTTAGAATTATTCAGCTTTACTACCAAACCACACGCCCTTATGACTTCAAATCTTCTTTTTGACCCTTTGAACTAGTTTGGCTATAATTGTCTACAATTGAATCCTCCAAACATTTACTTGGGATTGTGGTCATCTATCTCTAAGACCGCCCACATCTCCCTACCCCACAATTATTCAACCACTACCCCAAAAGAAAACCTAAACAACCAAATCCAAGTAGTAATTGACAAGATTGCCCATGGTCAATGACATCAAACAGTGGAGTTGGAGCTCAAGACAGTCGTTGAGCTTCCCATGGGGCTAGGAATCAAAGCTTCCCCTCGTCTCCCTGACTTGTCCTCAGGCACATCTTTCATCCATGTTCTACGTTTAATGTTCCAGTCATTGAAATAAGTGATGCCCAAAGAATCTTTCCTTTGGCTTGCCTGAGTAAACTGCTTCCAACAGGGAATGAATTTGTTTTCATACAAGTCTGATAAGTAATGACTATTTCTTTTAAGCCTAACTCTGTTGAATAAGCTATGATATCTAACACTGACAAGACGCTCAAAGAAGAAAAGATTCTCCAATCTTATGGTAATAGATTTGATAACAAAATTATTTGTCTATCAAGATTCCTTCGTCTTAAAAAACCTATCGTACCCAACAAATTCATGGACTGCTATGTTTTGAGACCTGTTGTGGATTGATTCCTAGTTGGCTAATGGAGGAGATTTTGTTTTCCCCGATCCTTACGCATTAGTCTCTGTCTCAGATGAAATTCTAAGGAATATCTTTTAGTCTAAAGATTTCTTGCACGAATCTCCAAACTAGAGTGGGTGAATTGCTGGGTAGTTTGTTGGGTGTGAAATGTGATGCTTTTGTAGTTTCCCAATCACAAGCAAGAGTGTATCATGATTGTACTTCGATAGCTGTAATATTTGTTTCAAGCCTATGTTAGATCACTTAGCCACTTCTATTCGAGGGTCTGATGAGGATATAATAATTGGTAGGACATTGATGTTCAATTCTTAAAGTGAAAAAGTTAATTTTGATTAATAAAAATAAGATAAATATTTATTATATTTTTATGTGGATGAGGTGTAAATGTTTTATTTATTGTTCATCATTAAATCAAATGATGCATTTATAGAGTGTTTGAAATATGTAGCTACAAATTATATGGTATCCTTTTTGTGTCTATTAAAAAATCATAGTTGCCTGGAAACTCCATTTTGGGAACATAGACAACGTACCAGTCCCCGTACCCAAAATTTCCGGTGAATCATTTACATATAAAATAGTCGTCTCCTTATTCATTTAACTCGCGTACCCTAATTTTATTGGCGTGTCCCCGTACCAGTAACCGTACCCTGCGTCTCCCGACAACTATGTAAAAAATGTAGTGGTTTCTCATGGCAACAATAACCATCTTTATACATAGTTCTCTTACATATGGGGTACAATATGCTTTTTGCAACAATGCATAATTTATATGGTACCTTTCTTAGCTCAGGAGATGTTTCTCTGAGTTGTTTGTTTCTTGTGCTTTGGCTGTTGGTTGTCTCTAGTTTATCTTTGACAATGTTCTTTGTTTAGACAAGGTTTCAAGTCCCTTCAAAACTTGTTTGAAAGGGTTTCGGGTCCCTTCGAAACCTATTTTGCCTTAATAAAAAACAATGCAAAATTTATAATTTTATTGATTTGAAATATATCTTGATGAAAAATCTATTTCAAACTTTATTAAATTATTATTTTGACTTTAAAGGTTTCCTTCACTCTTTTAATATAAGAGATATATAGTTGTATGTCCTAATATTTGTTACTTGAGGTTGTATTAATTATGGAGACATGTAATATGTTATCACCAACTCAAATGCATCAATTATTGTTATCTTTGCTCTTAATTTACTCAATTTCAAAGCTAGACTCACTTAGAAATTTTAAATCACCTTTCTTGATGTGCATTCAAATTAGGTTGTGTACATATGCACTTTAGTTGTAAGTGATCAATTTAAATTGAAAAAGGTTTTCTCAACTTAAAAACATCTTCATTTTGTAAGGCATGGAAGGTACTTGCAAGATCCAAACTGTATCCTACAAAAGCTTGTTGCTCCCTTGACACAAAGTTATTTTGTTTTCTCCTTGAGGTACCATTTGGATAGCCTTAGTATCTTTCCTTTGAGTTCAACCTACCAAATTCTTGGGCCCCTCTCATTGTCTTTTAAATTCACATTGCAAAAATGCACTCTTCTCTAGTTCTCCTTGAGAATCTATAAACAAGTCTTTAGTAAATGTTAGTAATCTTTTCAACATAGGCTCATACTCTAGTTTTGAAAGGAAAGACTTTGCCTCATCTTGTGTTCCCATGCAACACCATTGCCTCAACTTGTGGTCTTTGTGTTATCATAGGAGTTTCCACAAGATCCAAAATATACACACAAAACCACAAATCTAAATAATCAACACACACATCACAAATACAACCATATAATTTGAACCACCATACAAACAACTAAAACAAAACAAAAGAAAGACATTTTTAGCTAACACAATATTTCTTGACCCCGAGAACACTTATAAATCACTCTGGAACTCCATTATATCTTCCCCACCACATTCCCCTAGAATCAAATCTACAACCATTCTCTTGAGATAGTCCAATATAGATTTGCAAAAGGGAAAAGGAAGGGAGATCCAACACTAAACCCCAAAGTGGTTGACAAAGATGTTTACATGGAAGAGAAAATTACCTAAAATGATCATCTATAAATAAGGTCAAAGGGAAAACAATGTTGAGGAGGGATGATCAAGGGAATATTTTCCTCCTAACAACCATACTATCACTAGAAAAGGATACACAAAAAGTGCAACCAAAATATTACACCATCAAGGAAATGTCCTTAGGAAAACACACTTGACAATTAGATTTGAGTATCTTAGATTTCATGGTGACTTTGTTGATAGAAAATAAAAAAGGATGGAAAGGACAAGGATGAATTGAAAGAGAACATAAAAAAATTGACAACCTACATTCAATATTTGATCAATTCCATTCAAGTTCCATCTTTAGTACTTCTAGGTATAGAAATTCTACAAGCCACAATTGAACAAAGTTATTGTAAGACCCATAGGCATTGTGTCTTTATTTATTTTATATATTTTGTATCAAATTACACATAAGATGCAATGTACCCTTTTATGACATTAGGTATTGATATTGTATACACCTAAAAATGGTCTGGATAATCTAATTGATTAAATACGATATATTTGATTAATTAACATTTAATTCCTCTACTATTAAATAAATAGAAATATTTATTTATATAGTTCACTTTTAATTCTTCCATCTTAATCACACCATTTCATCTAAATTAAATAAACAAGTTTCATACTTTGATTTATTTAATTATCACATTTTCTTCCATATTTATTTAATAAACATAGACTTCTATAGTTTTGTTTTATTAAATTAAATATCTT